>CAHIKZ030004597.1:0-26008 GCA_903632075.3 Acanthosepion pharaonis
TTTCTGTATTAATATATGCCCCCAACTTGATGCAAGAAAAACAAAATTAAAAAAAAGAAAAATATTGTTTAATTTTAATACTAATAGTCATATTCATAACAGATTTTGACGTTAAAACTTTGTTTTTATTAAGTTTGGGGTATATTTTTATCATATGTATTCATTTTTTGGCGTTCCAATTGTGAGATCAATATCTGGCCACATTTTAAAAGAAACAAACTTTCTTGGTGTTGAAACGAAATAGAATTTATGGATATTGAGATTCAAAAAGAAACTCCTAAGGGCATTTAATGTAGAATTAGAACATTCTACTCCTCGTGAACTAAATAAGCGGGTTGGTTTGAAATTCCAAAGTATATCACCTGAAGAAGACCAGAGCGAACAACGGCCGAAATGTTGTGAATATGGCAATAAAGATGTGGATAACAAGCTGTATGATGTAAAAAAAAAACGCAGAAATATAGAGAGAGATAATATTTACTATATCTACAGAAGTTTTGCACTTTCTTTAAATAACCAATCCAAATTTTTGAGAAAATGAAAAATGATGGAAACATTGATTTATAAACACAGGAATGAGAGAAACTTAATCTTTTGAAAAAATGATGCAAATGAAAATTGATTGGTTTTAATGATCCCAGCAAGCAAGTTTTTTTAGTGTCCCACTGCCGTTGTACTTCCGTGTGACCCCTTTTTTTTTTAACAGGCTGGAAAAAACGACGCGACTATAATTAGGAGGAAGCATTTTAAATATTATTTTTCGACCGGAACTTGTGTGCGTTCTTAAACATGTAAACGAAGATAATGGTCATTTTGTGAAAGGGCTTTGTTTCATAGATCCGGGTCTCGCTCTTGAGTATTTAGTTTCATTTGCCTGTAAATCAGCCGAGATAAATTTTATTTCATAACAAGGCTCCCCCAGTTCTCGATCTGATTTATGAGCGTTATTCGTGTATATTTGGGTGATTAATTCATGATAAAGTCTCTGGAAAGCGTTATTTTTTGTCCTCGTATTGGGGAAATAATCAAATTTCAATATTGCCCACTTTATTGCATATGCCTCTCGTTCCGTCGTGGACCAGTTCTGTTCCGTGGAGTTGAATGTATGGGAAGCGACCGCTATGATATTTCTTCCCGTTGTCGGCTTCTTGCATTAAGATTGCTCCACATGCGACGTCACTGGCGTCGGTGGTGAGTGTGAAAAGTTTGGAGAAATTTGGAAACGAGATGACGGGTGGCGAAGAGAGACGGTCCTTGATTTTTTTGAAGGCTCTGTCGGCATTTTGCGTCCAGACAAACGGTTTATTAACCTTGTTGAGTTCGTGTATGGGACCCATAAGTTTTGGAAAAACATATCTGACCTGATTTGTTCGTGAAGACGTGTCTGTAGGAATTGTCTGATCCACACTAAACGGCCGATAAGGCTTTGTAATTCCTTTTTTGATGTTGAGGTTTCATTTCCTGGATGGCACGAACGTATTCTGGATCAGCCTTGAATCCTTCGCTGTTTACTATGCGTCCGAGGAATTTTGCCTCTGATGCGAGGAAGGAACATTTATCAAGATTCAGCTTGAGTCAGAATTTTCGGAGGGCAGTAAAAAATTGTTCGAGGAGAGTAGCATGTACTCCTAAATGTCCTAGCGTGGACCAGGTTGTCGTCGATATAGGAGGAAATGTTGTCACGGGATGTGACCGTGGCTAGTGCTTCTGCTATGCAACGGAGAAGATTTGTCCGGCAGATGGGCCGAAGGCCAGGCGCGTGTATTGATAGCATTGGTCCTTCCATGTAAATGCTGTTTTGTATCGGTCTCGCTTGTCGATCTCAATTTGCCAGTAGCCGCTGCGTAGATCGAGGGTAGTAAAATATCTATTGCCTTTGCCGATTTTGTTGAACAAGTGGTCGATCCTTGGCATTGGGTAAGGGTCAAGATCGACTAAGACCTTGTTGAGAGTTCTTTTAAAGTTAGCAACGACACGAATCGATCCGTTTTTTCTTGCGTACGGCAAAATACAGGGCTATTGAAGCCTTTGGGGTCGCTGCAGTTTTCAATGATACCTTCATCAGCCACACGCTTAATTTCGGTATCTACGTCTGCTTCCAAAGCCTGGGCTATCGGTGTTGTTTTTGGCTGCGAGACTGGCCGTTGGTTGGTATGCGGATGGGTCGGATGAATGTGCCTTTGCTGCTGCTTTCGGTGCCGATAATGTCAGCGTAGCAAATGAGTGGGTTTTGGCCTCTAGTTCGTCTCGGTTCGTGTGGTTTGGTAGCGATAGTTCGTGTTATGTTTTAGCCAGGTTAGCTTTTTGATCCAGTGTCTGGATGTTGGGCTGTAGTTCCATAGTAGGCTGGTTTTGGATGATGTCAGCTTGGGTGCCATATGCTGGGTCGTTGGTTGACGATGACGGTGATATGATTGCGGCTGTGTGTGTTGTATATCCTGAGGAAAGTGTGCGTCTGAATTCTATAGTCGCTTTTTGGTTGTCGATTAGATAGGAATCGAGCGTGTTGTGACGTAGGATATTTTGGCCGATCAGGAATTTGGGTAGTTACCAGCACGTTAACCTTTTTTGAATGTGGGTGAGTCTCGACTGCCGATGGTGATGTCAAGTCAGTTCGCCGAGGGCGGTGGCGCTGCCGTTGATTCCTTTACTACGACGTCGGAGCGGGTCATGAGTTTCTTGGCTTCTCTGGGTAACTGAGATATTGGTACGATGCAGGTGGAGCATCCAGATAGCATTGCTACGCCAGAGAAGGTGATGTCCCTGAAGTTGAAGGTGGACTGGACGAGCGGTGAATGGTGAGCGAGTCTTTGAAAGTTGAAGGTGTGATGGCTGACGTAGGGGCATGGCGAACGAGGCATCACATCTCGTCCTGCCTGAAGCGAAAATCCTGTTCCACATCATTTATGGCTTGTATATTGTCATTCGTTGCGGCGATATGGGCCTGTGCCCGAGTGCGAGGTGGGTGGCGATATATGCAGTTGCGTCCATGGTGGCAGGGGCGACCTCTGAGGTAGTTCTTGCACACGCTGATTCGTGGTGTCTGCTGATGGTTTCTGCGTGTCGGATGGTGGCCATGTTCAGGAAGGGTTGGTGAGGCCCGTCTGCTGTGGGTTTGGTTGCCTGCTGGGTCGGAGTGGCGCATTTCTTTGGTTTGACCGCTGTGGTTTCTGTGTGAAATACACAGTGTCGTGCGAAGTTGTGTCGTTGGGTTTTACACCGCGATCAAGGTATATTTGAGCTTCGGAGGCTATGCCAATGGCTGAATAGTGGTTGTCCATTGTCTTGACGAGATGTGGGTAGAGATTTGAGTTCCAAATTTTCACCTTTTCGATCATTAGCATAGCGCCGATGATGGAAATAAGTCCATCGACTGTTAAGTCAGTATTTTTTTTTTTTTTTGTATTGTTTTTTTATGTGGACGGCTGCCTCTCTAAGGGGGTTTTCGAGTCGACCCGCGAAGTCTGTTAATTTTTCGCCGTCTCGCAGTTCCAGGTCCCAGGCTTGACTGAGGTGTTGGAAGTTATTCATCTGGCTTCCGTGGGCTGCTAATAAGTATTCCTTCAGTTGTTCGAAGGTGGATATATCATTTTTGAGTCAACCATTTGCTGAAAAATACTTTGGTCCAGTAAATCTTTAGCAGACTTGACGAATTCGCATTCCAGGCTGGGATAGGTGCTGAGTTCTGGCGTGACGTGGATTGTGTATGCTTTGTTTAGGGCCGTGATGAATCGGTTCACGTCGTGTCCAGGGTGAAAGTTTTTCTAGCTTCAATGCGTCGCGTATAGTTTGTTGGCGCATCATTGCTGTAATCGCCATTTGTTTGAGCGGTGGGAGGTGTTGAAGCAGTTGATTTTAGGGCAGTCAGCATGTCGTTTATGTCGGCTTGAATTTCCTGTATCGTGGCTTCGGAAGGCTGTGTTGGTCCTGTTTTCAAGTTGAATAGTAGTGTTTTCTGTTCCTTGATGAGAGTAAATAGTTCGGCTCGGGTGAAGCTCGTGTAGTCGGCCATATTTCTCTTGCTGTACGCTTCTGACACCAGTGTTATAGACAAGCGTATGGTTGCAAGAAAGAAATACGACAACAGTAGAAATAGATTTACGTGGTTTATTTCAACAGGAACGTAAGGGATTGGGACAGCTACCTTGGTGTGGTAAAGTTCATAAGCCGGCTTTCGGATCTGGTCGATCTCTCATAGTAGTTCACACATGTTGACGGTGGTTGATGCTCTCCTGCTGACAGCTGCTGAACGTGACCGGTCTCCTTTAGGCCACCTGTTGACGATATTTGCTGTTCCCCGAGGGTGACATATTTTAAGCGTTTTTTATGGCTTAACAGGCTCGAGAAACGAAGCGAGTATAATTAGGAGGAAGCATTTTTATTGGACGAAAAATAGACCTCACTTTAAATATTATTTTATTTTTTCGACCGGAACACGTGTGTCGGAAACATTTGTAAAGAAAGATAATGGTCATTTTGTGACGGGGCTTTGTCCTGTTCACATCCGGTTCTCGCTCTTGAGTATTTTCCTGTAAATCAGCCGAGATATGTCTTTTTTATTTTATAACAAACGTAAAATTAAATTAGAATTTTTATTGGACAATAAAAATGTACTTTAAGTAAAAAATTATTTAAAAGAAGTTACAGGGTTTCGTACAATGCTGCGCCTGTCATCCATATTTAAAGTGATACCAACTGGTATTCTGGATGTGGAACGTGATATGCGTCTAGTATGACGTGATGGACGTGACGGTCTAGTGAAATCTTTGGGTGTGCAACTAGAAAAGCGTAACGACCTTGTTGGGTCGTGATTCATTTTGCATTAAAAAATTGCGTTTAGTTGCGTGAACCATACTTGAACGTTGGTGTGGTTAGACGTCGGCAGATTGATGGAAATTGCCGCTTCACTATGTTCGCTGGTAAAATTTTCCATTGTTTTCGTTTAAAATGTGAAAGTATTTCTCTTATAAAATGTTGTTTTTTAAATATTGCTTTATACATTTGAACTTCGAGGTCACCAATTTGTAGTGAGTTAGCCAATCTGTGTCGGTGACAAATACAAATGAAACTGACCCTCAACTATTTTACGAAATCAAATGCAACAAACACAACAAGAAGAGAAATAATCAAATAGACAGATATCTGTTTTAATAAAAAATATTTTTATATAACACAACAAATACCTACGATATAATAAAGTTGTTTAAAACACTTTAGAGTTCTTAGTTATCTAGACTAATATAAAAAGTGTTATGTTACAGGTTTGATATTCAGAAATTGTGTATATAAACCCCAAATTTGAACAAATATTTATATGTTTGGTAAGAAATTAAACAGTTTATGTTGATGGCGAAATTGAATGAAATAGATTTCTTGACTTACTGTAGAATTGTCTTGCTTTGACTGATATAAATACGATTTTCTTTATGTAGTTAAGATATTGAGTGAGTTGGTTTATGAATCTCATCTTGGTTGAATTAGTCACTAAATGAGTTGATGTTGAAAAGAAATTGAATTCCACAAACTGGGTTTATGTTAATAAAAATTAACTTTTAGCGAGGAAGTTGGATCTCATGGATTTGTGTGACGAGTTGATTATTTTAAGGTAGGTACCTTCATGAGATCGCTAAAACATGACAAAAAAAGACGACAAACTTGACGAAAACAAAACTTTATCATCTAAATGTTTATGTTATTATTAAGAAGAAAGATAAAAGTATTTTTGGTGTATTTTTTTTACGTTTTTTAATCGTTCCTAGCACATCCAAGATTTACGTTAAAATTTTGTTTTTTTAGTCAGCAAAATTGACATAATCGATCATGTCAGCCATTTTTTCCAATTTATTGAAAAAATGAAAATCTCGAATTGAATTTCTTTTAAAAATCAAATATATTTTTTTCAAAACTTATTTTAAGAAAATCAGAAATTATAATGTTTATTGAAAATATTTTGAACCAAGTTTAACTTAGTTTTTGTGCCGAAAAGACATAGTTTGAAAACAAAACAAAGCAGGTCACAAAAATAAATCTATATCAAAAGGACATTTATGAAACTGAATGTGGCTTTTAACTAATTTTATATTTTAAAAAGTTTAATGTAACAATCTATTATAACTAAAGAAATAACAAATAATTTTATTAAAAATTCAGTATTTAAATTAAATACTAAACAGAAACTCAATCCACGTGACGTTTTTTTATTGCAAGCATGATAATTCCGATAATTCTGTAGATTTGATTTACAATGTTATTATTGACACAAATTATATTTTTTATATACTGTTGTTCGTTAGTTTGTAAGAAGCTTTTGAAATTATAATCTGTAAATATATATCTACTTAATAACAACATTCGTTAAATTTTACAAACTTTTCCCTAATTTTAGAAGAATTAACAACATAATGTAAAAATAATAAAATATTTCAGAAATAACAAATAATTGTTTTAAAAATTCATTTTTTATCGAAATATCTTTTTGCTTTCAGACAATATTGTCCATATTCATTAAAATAAATAAAACCAAATGAAAGCTTTTGAAATTAAATAATATTTTTCTTTTATTGAATTTTGTATGTTACAATTCAGAGATCAGTTTCATGTAGAGGTGGTCCAACTAAAAAAAAAAAATATATTTTGGTTTCCTCAAAGCCTTGTATTTTTAACTAATATAATCACTAATCTTCCCAAAATTGAAATTATAGAGTTTTCGTACAATTACGGGGGGTGGGGGGTAATACATATAAAAAAAAATTGCCATGACTTTAAAAAAGAAAAACATATCATCATAAGTTTCATCATTTGTGAATAGTTTCAGAAAGTTTCATTAAAATCCGACAATTATTTTTATTTTGGCAAGATTTTCAAAATTAATGTCTGTCAGACAGAAAAAAATGCGCTAAAATTTTATATGTTATTTTACTAGTTCCGGTTGGTACAAAGGGAAACTAGGTTCTTTTAATCAAAATTTAGTATGTTCTAAAAATAATTAAAAATTTAAAAAGATAATTAAAAAAAAACTTGATCTTTCCTCTCAATAATAGACGCTAAAAATTTTGTTTTCATCAAGTTTGGTGTCTTTTTCATCATACTATGCTCTGTTCTTAGCGATCTCATGAAGATACCTAGAAGTCGCGTCGAATTTCATATTTATGAATTTTCTTTATCACGTGGGGGGCCCGAGAAAATATTTGCCAATTTTTGGCGCGTTGAACACGACTACACGAGGTCAACAGTTCGGATGGAAGGAGAAAGATGACATTATTATTTATTGACCAATCAGAAAGCATTGTTTTGTATTGAACTATGGAGTTGATTTTAATGTGTTCAGCATAAACTGAGAATACTTAGCTGTGATCCACTGTTAACAGGTTTTAAAACAGAGAATGTAAAAATCTTTCTAGAAAATGTAACAATAATTTCAATACAAAACATCAACACAATTTATATAACATTCGTCACTGATAAAGAAAAAAAAATCCATTTTTGCTATTGCATTGATTTGTTGAATTTGTTATTTCTCTTTGTTATGATGTTAATTTGGGGTTAATAAAGACAAACGCCAAATAAAATGCAACAATAAAATGGGGTTTATTCGGTTGGTAAGTTGGTAAAGATATCGCCTGAGTAGTCTATAATTAACTCAGCTCAGAACTTCTTCTACACTGTCTTTTTACATGCCACTATTTTACGTCCTTGTTTGTAGACGAGTTCATCTTAAAGAGGGGTGGTAGGTTCCTACACAACACCTCCCCATTGAGATTAATTCCGGAGGAATTAATATTTTTTTCTTTTGGGATCTGGACTTAAACGTTCCACCCTTGTTCTTTTCTTAACATATACAACAGGGCAGGCCCACTCTGAAAATTCAATGCGTGAAATAACTCCTAAATTGTCAGTCTGTTCCAAAACACCAAATGGCACATTTCTTTTTCGCTTGAAAATAGGTTTTACATTTTCCTTCACTTCAAATTTTGCCTTCACCTTTTTTGCAACATCCAAGACCTTCTGAAAATACTTGTGGAAATTTTATTTTCAGATCTTTCACAAAATTTTCTGTAACCCGATTTTTACACCGAGAAGAAACATTAACTCTATTGCAAAAAGAATTTATAGCGAGTTCCCATAAATTAAACAGTATAATCCAATCTGTTCCAAACACATTTGAAGCATTTTGTAGCACATACACTTTTTAGACTTTAGTGTCTTACCAACAAATGAAATATTACAAGAAAATTCACCTTGAAAATGCAATTTTCTTCCAGAAATCCCGCGAGCCACTTTTTCAGTCTTTTTAAGCAAAGGTCTGCCTATTTTAATCCATGTTGCTGTATTAATAATGGAAATATCACTTCCAGTATCTAGCTGTAGTTTAACATTTTTTCCATTAATTTTTACTTGTACGAATTTTCTTTTCTGTCCCTCCTCAATCTTTTTTCGACTTAATTTTTTTTCTTTTACTTTTACAATGAGTACTTATATGGCCTTTATTGCCACACGAATAGCAATTTTTGTCGCGAAAAAAACATTCACTTTTAAAATGACCACCACCGCATCCAAAGCACGTTGGTTTTTTAACGTTTTTATTAACTATTCCCGTTTTTGGTCGAATAGCATGGACACGGGATATGTCTTTTTCTTCAATTTGCGTATTGTCATGTTTTAAGTTTTCAATTCTTTGACATTCTTCCGTAACCTTCTGCAAAGTAATCTCGGAATTTTGTTCGAGTTTTGCCAATATTCGGGACCTTATGTCCTTATCTTTGCTAGAAGTCAAGCCTTGAACGAATATCAAACATTTAAATCGATCAATTGAAAGATCATGTAACATAAAACGTTCACACATTCTGTTAACATTTCCAGCATACGTAACAACATCCTCATCGTCACGCTTTACCATATTCAAACACGAGAAACGAGTATGAAACAAACTAACTCGCTCGCCAAAAATACTAGATAAAGTATTAACAGTTTCTTCGAAAGAAATGTCACTAGTTTTTCTTGGAAGGACAAAATTCGTATACTTATTATTTTCCTCTGTACCCAACTTTTGTAAAAGTAAACTCACTTTTTGTTCATCAGTCCAACCTTCACATTTTTTTTCAAATATCGTTTCAAATCTTCTGAAATACGCAGGAAATGTTATACCCTCCTCTGGGTTAAATTTGAACTCAGTAATAGAATTAGCAATACCTTCGGCCGTGAATGACGAATTTACTGGATTCTTTCGTAAAATTGCTTCAAATAAAGCCTTTGTGTCATTTCGCTGCTGAACTTGTAAATCCAATAGTTGTTCCCGAAACAATTTTTGTTGCTCTTGTTGCAATCTTTGTTGTTCTTGTTGCTGAATTTGGTTTTGCACTAGAGTTTTCGTTAATGCAATCAAATCTTCCATTATGCGTAATAGATTACACAAAACACTTTTCGAAAACAGTCAAAAAAGGGAAAAACACGTATATATCCAACAATAAGCACAAGTCTTACTTCTTTTTGGCACGTTGAAATCCTATTTCTTCTTGAAGAACAAAGTTCGACGTATTGTTTTTTTTTCTTTCTTTCAGTGCGAGAAAAAAAAATTTATATAGTCCACCTAGAGTTGAAAAATTCTCCACTCAGCGTGATGAATGAATCTCTCGTCGCCACTGTTATGATGTTATTTGGGGTTAATAAAGACAAACGCCAAATAACATGTAACAATAAAATGGGGTTTATTCGGTTGGTAAGTTGGTACAGATATCGCCTGAGTAGTCTATAACTAACTCAGCTCAGAACTTCTTCTGCACTGTCTTTTTACATGCCACTATTTTACGTCCTTGTTTGTAGACGAGTTCATCTTCAAGAGGGGTGGTAGGTTCCTACACAACACTCTTGTTGTTTATTGTTTCTTGACACATTTTGTTGAATGCAAAAATAGTAAGGATTGAATTGAAGCCGTTCGATTCCCTACAACAATAGTCGTACAAGTCCGAGTCCCCGGAAAAATGTTGCTTTTTTTTAGTAGATTTTTAAAAAAATTTTAATAATACTTTATGATTAAAAAAGATTTTAGGTATATGATATGATGTTGAAAGACCCGAAACTCCCTGATGAACCAAGTCAAAAACATCACTGACGACCCCCTTGGGCGCCAACTTAAAAGCGTATTTGAGAATTATGATTAAAAAAGATTTTAGATAAATTTCATGAAATGTAATTTTTTTTAATTGAAAATTTTTTTTTTTATTTTCCCTCCATACTTCAACTATGCATCTTGTTGTCACTTGATCTCCATTCACTAGGTAAAAAACGGCCATTAGTTTATTTATTTATATTATAGATAATTATGGAAGAGAAATTTCTTCCTATTGATTTGAGATTTCTGTGATCCATTCCTCCATCTGGATTAAGGATCTGATGATAAAAAGCACCGAAATCTCCTATAATTCAAGCGCATCATTTTTCCTGCTATAATTGAAATGGCGCATTTATTTTAAACTTCTTCCATCGTGCAGTAATCAACACGAATGAAGTTTCCATGCCGCATAACTAGTATTGTAAACAAAGCCAATGACAGCTGTTCTGTTGGCGCGACGCAAAAAAAAGACGAAATTACATTGTCCATAGGTTCTAAATGATAATATAGCACAAAATTTTAATGTTATTTCCGAAATAATCAGGCAATTTCACACTATAATGGGACATTTTCATTATCGTGTGCTCTTGGTGCTTATACTGAAAATTAACCAAAAAGATTGTGTAGAATAGCAGCTGTAATATTACTGGTCATTATATATTTTAGCATATAAAAAATGTCGTAGGCATCAAATCAATTCTCTGGCTCCAAACCAACATAAAAAATGCCAGATTTCAGAAATTTGGCGTCAAAAACGCCAATCTGAAAAAACTGACGGTGGTCTTGCCCAGAGGCGACCGTCTCTTTTGTTGTATACTGTCATTACCTCTTACTAATACTCACCTTAAACATTACATCTTACTAACACTCCCCTTAAATTTACCTCTTACTAACACTAACCATCAACACTACCTCCTACCTTCTAACAACATTAAGCAAAAATATCACTGTCGATAAAGATGACGCATAGTTCAGACATTTTTTTTTATCTCATTGTAAAACAGTTAATAAGTTCTTATCGTTCTTATTCATAAATAAATCGATAGCAAAATACAGAAATCAGCTCAACATTCTAAAGTAAGTTTGTTTCATTTCTATTTCACTAAATATTTTTATTTTCTGTTTTTATTGTCAGACTTCAATGAATTTCTTTTACTTTCACTTTCAGTTTCTTCTTTATTTAATTTCCATTTGAAGTTCTTGCTTTTTATTTGGCACTCATTTTGAAATTTTAAAAAAATTTAAACTCTTCTTTTTAATGACATTTTCGAAATAATCAGGCAATTTTACATCAAAATGGAACATTTTCATTACTATGGGCGTTTGGTTCTGATACTCACTGAAAATTAACCGAAAACCATAGGAGCTGTAATATATTGTTTATTATTTTATCACGTAAAAAAATGTCAAAGACGTCAAATCAATTCTCTGGCACCAAACCAAAATGAAAAATGGCAGAATTTAGTCAAAAAAGCCAATCTGAAAACACTGACGGTGGTCTTGTCCAGAGGCGACCGTCTCTTTTGTTGTATACTGCCATTACCTCTTACTAACACTCACCTTAAACGTTACCTCTTACTAACCCTCATTATCAACACTACCTCCTACCTCCTAATAACATTAAAAAAAATATATCAATTTCAATAAAATTGCCGCCGCATTTTTCAGACATGTTTTTATACCTCATTGTAAAACAGTTAAGAAGTTCTAATCGTTCTTATTCATAAATAAATCGATAGATAGAAAAAAAATACAGAAATCCGTTCAACATTTTAAAGTAAGGTTTTTTCATTCTTATTTCACTAAATATTTTTAATTTCTGTTTTTACTGTGAGTCAGACTTCAATGAATTACTTTTATTTTCAGTTTCTTTATTGAATTTCCATTTGCAGTTCTTACTTTTTTATTTACCTTTCATTTTGAAACTTCTTTTTAAAAATTAGAATTTTTGTTATTTTTACTTTTAATTTCTGTTTCATTTTAAAATCATATTTTTAATTTTAACTATTTTATATTTTATAAAAGGAATTTTATTTCTTTCATTTTTATTCATTTTTGTAAAAGTTTCATCATATTTTGTTAAATTAAACCGTTTGAATGTTTACCTGTTTTTAATAACAAGTGATGTTTACTTAAAACTTAATGAAAATAATTCTCGGTTTCAAAAATCCCGCAAAATAAAATATACATTTCTGAAACAATACTTTCGCAAAATTAGCAAATTTAAAGATAAATTAATCTGTTCTAAAACGAATATTACTTACTCATAGAATAAAATTTTCTAAATAAGCATTTCTTTACCACGCGGCTTTGTTATTCTCCCGTGTTCCTCGATAATTTGATGGCCGAATGTGTAGAATTAACATAAATTTATGACATCTAAATGAACGCATTTATTTTGATTTTTACCTACCTAGTAATTTTAAAAATTAACATGTTTTCAGTAATTATCTAATATTTTTAATCTGACATCTGTAAGAAAAAGTATTCATTATTAGAATAAATTCATGATTTCACTGCTGCATTGGATGCAGGTAGGAGGTTACATCCTTCAGCTCTCCACTAGGTGGATGAGTAACCTTAAATCAACCTGACTTCCTTTGATGTTCAGTTGTGATATTTGAATGTGGCTTCTATCTGGCATACATGGTTTTGAATTCAAAGTTGTTTTCCTTTTCTCAGTCTAGAACTCAGCTTACTGATTTTCTCATTTAACTTGCTGACAATTTGCATTGTACAATTGCTTTCAGTCACAATAAACTGTGTCAAATTTGAAAACTAATTCATCAGTCTTTCTACGTTTGTTTCTTTGTGTTTAAAAGTCTACTTCATCACAAATCTTTTTCAAATAACAAATTACATATTTTTGTTTGATCAACATATAGTGTAATGGTACATTGTTTATCATTTCGGGCACAGCTTTAACATACATTTGAAAATACATCATTTTTTAAACCCATTTCATGATCCAACGTAGTGTGATTTTTTCATTGCTCAGTGAATATGTTTGTGCTTTTTCAGATTGTGTCTTTGAGAGCACCTGACACCAGGATTGAATATTAATTAGAAAGGTGGCATTCTTATACTGTGGAATTCATGGATTATTAGTTAACTTTAAATCCACATAGGAGAGACATAAGAGAACATGCAATGGGGATAAAGAATTTCCTATGAAATTGTGGTGTTAGATTTTACATGAATTCAAATATCTAAAAACAGGTATGAAAACTCGCAGTGACAAAAAAGATTTTTGCTGTAAAATCTGTAAACATAAGTGTCCCCAAAAGTCGGCTCTCAAAAGGCACATGTTAAGACACACTGAAGAAAAACGATTCCGCTGTGAAATCTGCGGATCAAAATTTTCCAGTAATGGAAATCTCAAAAGACACATCTTAACACACACTGGCGAGAAACCATTCAACTGTAAAATCTGTGAATATAAGTGTTCCCAAATGTCAAATCTCAAAAGACACATGCTAAGACACACTGGAGAAAAACGATTCCGCTGTGAAATCTGTGGAACGAAATTTTACATAAATGAAACTCTCAAAAGACACATGTCAACACACACTGGCGAGAAACCATTCAACTGTAAAATCTGTGAATATAAATGTTCCCAAAAGTCAAGTCTCAAAAGACACATGTCAACACACACTGGCGAGAAATCATTCAACTGTAAAATCTGTGAATATAAGTTTTCCCAAAAGTCATTTCTCAAAAGTCATATGTTAAGACATACAGGAGAAAAACAATTCCGCTGTGAAATTTGTGGATCGAAATTTTTCCATAATGGACATCTCAAATATCACATGTTAACACATACTGGGGAGAAACCATTCAACTGTAAAATCTGTGAATATAAATGTTCCCCAAAAAGTCAAGTCTCAAAAGACACATGTCAACACACACTGGCGAGAAACCATTCAACTGTAAAATCTGTGAGTATAAGTTTTCCCAAAAGTCAAGTCTCAAAAGACACATGTCAACACACACTGGCGAGAAACCATTCAACTGTAAAATCTGTGAATATAAGTGTTCCGAAAAGTCAAGTCTCAAAAGTCATATGTTAAGACATACAGGAGAAAAACAATTCCGTTGTGAAATTTGTGGATCGAAATTTTTCCATAATGGAAGTCTCAAATATCACATGTCAACACATACTGGGGAGAAACCATTCAACTGTAAAATCTGTGAATATAAATGTTCCCAAAAGTCAAGTCTCAAAAGACACATGTCAACACACACTGGCGAGAAACCATTCAACTGTAAAAACTGTGAATATAAGTTTTCCCAAAAGTCATGTCTCAAAAGACACATGTCAACACACACTGGCGAGAAACCATTCAAATGTAAAATCTGTGAATATAAATGTTCCCAAAAGTCAAGTCTCAAAAGTCATATGTTAAGACATACAGGAGAAAAACAATTCCGCTGTGAAATTTGTGGATCGAAATTTTTCCATAATGGACATCTCAAATATCACATGTCAACACACACTGGCGAGAAACCATTCAACTGTAAAATCTGTGAATATAAGTTTTCCCAAAAGTCATGTCTCAAAAGACACATGTCAACACACACTGGCGAGAAACCATTCAAATGTAAAATCTGTGAATATAAATGTTCCCAAAAGTCAAATCTCAAAAGTCATATGTTAAGACATACAGGAGAAAAACAATTCCGCTCTGAAATTTGTGGATCGAAATTTTCCGCATAATGGAAATCTCAAAAATTACTTGTTAATACACACTGGAGTGAAAACATTTAAATGTGTAACCTCTGAGTTTTGATTGTTTCCAAAGTTGAAATCTTAACAGGCACATATTAACATATTCTGAAGACAAACATTTCTATTGTGAAATTTGTGGATTTAAGTTTTCACACAAATCATATCTCAAGGTATATATGTTGACAAACACTGGAGTGAAAACATTTAACTGTGAAACCTGTGGATTTAAGTGCACCCGTGGTCCAAGTTTAAAGAAATGCAAGTTTTCAGACACTGATGAGAAACAATTCCACTGTGAAATCTGTGCGTATCAATCTACTCAGAAAGGAGATCTCAAAAAACACAAGACACACTGGAGAGAAAGACTTTTACTGCAAAATCTGTGAATCTAAGTGCTTCCATAATGAAAATCTCAAACATCACATGTTATCACAGACTGGATATAAATGTCTCCAATGTAAAATCTGTGGATAGAAATTTTCTGAAAATAAATATTTCAAACAACACGTGTATAAACAAACTTGAGAGAATACTAGTGATACAAATTTAACCCAATATTTCACCAAAGGGCTATGCAAAACAATATTAACTTAGATAATTTTGCTAATAAATACACCAATATACAGAATGTGTATATATATATATATATATATATATATATATATATATATATATATATATAATAAGTGACACTTGAAATTTGTAGCAGAGTTTGAATTAGAACAGACAGAATCCATAAGACATTAGATACATCATATATTCAAGTCCTTTTGAAGTTCTTGAATGGACGTTCCGATATTATCTGATAAGAATGAATGATGACATATAAACCCAAGTATCCATTGATAGATGAAAAACATTCATTAAAACACAGAAGCAAGTCACTCAATACTAGAGAAACATGTCGGAGAGAAACAAAATTAACCAACTGTCATATGCCCCAGTCGACGAACGGGTTATAGGGCGATCATATGCCGACTAGGAGATATATACACTCTCACACCTGTGGAGAGAGAGTGGACAATTGGTAAACAAAAAAAAAGTATTTTAAGACTACTGTTCCATTGGGATAATCGAACAGTAATCTTTCCCAGGTCCGCTTCGTTTTCAACACAAATACTGATCCACAATACAAGGATGAACTATGAGGCTTAGCGATTTGATACAATAATTTTAATATATACAAATATACATATATCAAAATATAAAAGAACAGATAAGTATGAGTTAAACTATCCGACGACCAGATCTCGAACTTATTTGGGATATCAAATTCGCCGAACATCAAATGGATTCAACTGAACCCGAACATATAAAATACAAGTATGAATTACTATGAATTGAATGCAGAAGCCAACGCACATACATAAAAGAGATGGGATAGTAATTATAATTATTGTTTTACATGTGGAAAGGTGTTTGCGAAAAAAAAAAATAATATTCATGTGTGTGTGTGTGTATATCTTTTATACTACGGGTCCAAAATGTGATTACTTATCTTTTGTATTCAGTTCTCTCTTTTTTTTCTTTCTATAAATATATCAATGTCCTTTCTTTTCTTTTATCGGCACAAACACCATTTCGTACACTGCCAGTCTGTAATAGAGGTACACACTTTCTTCCTCTCTTGTTTCGTCTTTTTCTTTCCTTCCTTTTCTTCTGTAGACAGCTCGGTTTGCAACAGGGATGTACACTTTCTTCTTCTGAAAACAGCTCGACTTGCAACAGGGATGTACACTTTCTTCTTCTTCTGAAAACAGCTCGACTTGCAACAAGGATGTACACTTTCTTCTTCTTCTGAAAACAGCTCGACTTGCAACAGGGATGTACACTTTCCTTTTCTTTTACAAGTTAACTTATAACGGAGGTATACGCGCAGGTTGAATCATCAACATATATCTTTTCTAATACGTCTTCAAATTGGGATTTTCGAACACGTTATTTCCTTATATTCCGTGTCCGGAGTTGCCTGGATAGAACTGGATAAGTCATCACTATCGAATGCATCTTATTTTTCCGTTCGTGAACCACTAGCGTCTCGGCTTCGGTCTTGCTTTTTCAAAGTCCAGATAACAACTGATCCTCGAGTGAATCTTTGACTGTCACGTGTCTTAGTTTTTTTTTTTTCGCCAATTCTTACGTACTTCCATCCTCTGTCTAGCTTCTGTCTAGACATTTTCCATTACAGGTAATTGGGTCAGTCGACCTTTCGACCTGCCTTCCCAAAATGTCATAAGACTTCACGTAATCTTTATTTTGTTGGTAGGCGGAAATTAACGCGTCTAGGCTATCTGCTTTCAATGTCCGTCACACCAACAAATCCATATTTCATCAAAGAAACCTAAAACTAAATCAGACAGAAGAGTTTCTTAGAAGAAACAGAATGATTATTTTTATTATTAGCACACTGTGATCTGGGTTGGTGTCTGTATTGTTTCCTCTTCAGAAAATAAACAGAAACATCTCATTCAGACTTCTCTTTAACAATATTGTGATAACAAGTCCTCTGATTGGTTAATAGATGGTTAATAGGTAAGTCAATGACAGCCATGCTTCATTTCCACATTGGAAGAGAAATTAGAAATTCATTATCTTTTGACAGTGAACATCAAACTTCACTCACCACATTCACATTCCAGGGAGACATAGACAAGATACCCACATCGCATTAGATATATGCGTAATTGCCCACCCATCATGTCATCAAGGGATCCATAAACTGTCACCTTGGTCTTACACCTTATGAAACATTCAGTCCTCAAGATCAAATTATTCCTGATCAGATCACAAGAGGTAATCCTCTTCATGCATTTCAGTATGAAATATTTCAGTATGAGTATATTTCAGCAACCGCACGTCCTACAGGGAAAATCCATTACCTCCAATTATCTGTTGATTCTTTACCAGCATATATCACCGAATATATCAAGTAGCATCAAGTACTACTAAGGGCCCATTATCTTATGGACATATTTCATAGTTCTCTTGATAAACTTCATTGCATTTGAGGATAACTTCCACACAGAATGTGATTCCTCAACGGTTGCCCCAGTATCGTCCTTCGTTTTTCAGCAACAATAACTTTTTTTGAGTGTCTACCTCATTCTTTTCTACCTCTTGCTTCAAATCTTTGAAGATCTCCTTCACAAAAGCTGTTGGATTCCATGTCAGTCTTATGAGTTTTCCTTGTCTTTCGCAAAGTCTTACTTTGGCGGTGACCTATCTGGCTGATCTACCTTTCGGGCAGGCCCCAAAAGATCCTTCTTGATGGCCCAACATTTATTGGCCACATTGAAGAAACAATAGAACTTCAAAGGCAGACAGTGTTAAACAAAGGATGAACAAAAAAACAAAACAAATAAAATGAAATAAAGCATGAACGCAAAGAAAAAATCAAAGTTTAACAAGGAAAAGAAAAGACAAAAATAATGTAAATAAACAAAAGTAGTGTGTAAAAAAAATAGAAAAAATCAAGAAACATATTTTGAGAAAAACAGTTCCTGTCTGGCAAAAAAAGAAAAAACATTTTTGCACAGGTAGAAAAGAAAATGATAAAAAGTTAATCATGTTAGGAATGACTACAAAATTATCCCCTTCCTCAAAATTCATAGACAAAGCATCCAAATGAATGCTTGGATTTCTTCCTAGCCAATGAGATAAGCCAATTCTTGTTTGTCTGTATCCTATTTGTGTGTTAATACCATTCTTAGTTTGTGACATATTTGCCTTATTTCTGTTAATTTGTCTATTTTTGTCTTACATCTATTATTTACTTAATACTTTTGTCCTGTTCTTTTCTTTCTTTTATTATTTTTTATTGCAGTAAAAAAAAGTAGAGATTATTTGCCTAAAGTCATTTTTAAGATTTAAAGGTAATTTAGTCATGGAATTCATGACTTGAGTTAAAGTTTAACCATTAAACTTTCCAATAATTTGTCAACTATAAATAAATACCATGCACACTAGAGAGAAACATTTCCTATGTGAAATATGTGGTGTTTGTTTTACCCAAAATATCCATCTTGAATGTCACATATTGGCATGTGACCTATCCATTGTGAAATTTGTAAAGTTACTTTCTCATTAAAACCACATCTCAAATGACACATGTTAACATCAATATGAGAGAAATGATTCCTTTGTTAGCTGTGAAGCAGGCACTTTTCTTGAAGAAGGAATTTCACGCTGTATATAGCAAGACTTTCTGAGGCAAAACATTTCTAATGCAAAAATAATCTCTGGTTTAATGTGTTCTTATGTTGTACTGTTTTATGATTGTATTCCATTATGAGAAGAGTTGTAGCTGATGGCTGGCACACACGTCAATATCTCATCAATATTAATTTGGTCACAATGGCCAAAATTTTCCCAAAATTCACCCTAAAAAAACAAAAACACACGTTTACTTCCTCTTCATAAAGATTTCTGTTATAAGATTTTACATGTATTTGGTTGGAATTCTGCACTAAATAATGTACACCTGTGTGAATGCATTCACATCTGATTTGTTTCATAATATTTTCTTTTAATATAAAGTTGACATGACATGAAGTAATCCCTGCTGTAAATCCTTAGGCAGTAGACCTATTTGATCTTCCATAAAAAAAATAATTTAACAGTTGTGAAAATAAAATTCTTTTAAAATTATTTATATGAAAATCCCACAAAACTTTTTTTCTATTCTTCAAACACATTTTTATTTTTAAAAAACTCTCTTTTGTCGTAAACAAATAGAAGAATTTCATAAGCACACTGAAATATTACAAGTAACATCTTGAAAAATTCATATTTTTTTGCTGTCAAATTTGGAAGAAAATAATGTATTTTATTTAAATATGCTATCCTGGAATTACAACAGTAATTATATTTTTATTATTTTAAAACAATTTTGTAATGTTTTTGGGTTTTTTAAAATTTTCTACTTTGCTGTTGCAAAAAAATGTTTTATTATAAAATAAATTATAAAAAAAATTTCCATAGATTTATTTATTATTTTTTGTAAGGTTTCAGATCATGATTGCCAATCAGTAATACTAATTAGAAACAAAATATTGAGACCTAACAAACACTAATAAAACAACACCTTATAATATAATTATTGTCTCACAGTTGCTTTGCTTTTGATTAGAATTAAAAGCCTATATTGTCTTGTATTATTTTGCCTTGTTTGTTTTTCTTCCACTTCTGATTATTGTTTATTGAGAATTTTCTCAATTGTCTATAAACTGGCCTATGGCCAGCTATTCCAAAATTTCCCAAAATTAATCCGACAAAGGAAGAATGCCACAGGTTTACTTCTACTTCATAAATGCTTCTATTCTGAGTTTTCAGATTTTGTATTTGGATGGAATTCTGTAACATATTGCGTAACATATTTTTAAAATGTAGATCTAAAATGACATAAAGTACTCCCTACTGTAAATCCTTAGGCAGTAGATACAGATATACACAAGTATTGGGCACCAAATTTTTATGAAACTAATAATTTCTACTATTGTTACTAATCTAAAAGGGAAAAGTTTAATCTATTTGTTCTTCCATACGAAAAATACTTCTGATATGAAAATCCCATCATTTTATAAAAAATTTTTCCATTTTAAAAAAAACAACTCTTTTGTCATCAACAAATGGAAGAATTTGAAAAAATCCCATTGAAATATAAATTTTTCACAAGTTTACTGGCAACTAAACTTTTGAAAAATTCATATTCCTTGTAGATATTTTTTGCTGTGAAATCTGGAAGAAAGATACACTAGCAATAAATTACTACAAAAGTTATTTTTTATGTTTTTCAATTATTTTTTGTAATCTTTCACGGTAAATTTTCAATATTATAAAAATTATTTTTAAAGATATATTGAATTATTTTTGTATGGATTCAGGTTAAAATTACCAGAGACAATCAGCAATTCTAGTCACAAAAGAAAACCTTGAGACCTAACAACCATTCTTCCTGCTTACAGAGTGAAGGTTGCTTTGATTTGATATGTAAGGTCTTCAGGATTTTCAAATGATAATCTGAATGTGATTGCTGACAAAGAGGAGAAAATCTCTTGCAAAAGACTAGGAACAAATCGGATTACATAAAATGTATTTTGCTATATAAATTTATTGAGCAAAAGAAGAAAATCTAACATGCTAAAGTTTTGGACATGTTCCAAAAATATGACTAAAGCACGATAAAAGATTACATCTGCAACTGTCAAAAGTTATCTCTAGTTATCGGATAAGTACAATAAAGGCGCATCATTTATCTAATAAAACAATACAATATACAGCTCAAAAAATACAAACAGTATCATTTGGAGGTCAATATTATCAGCCTTGAAATCACCATATTTCTTATAGTATCAAGGGAAAACATCACATTACAATGCCACAGGCAATGAAAAGGTTTGAAAAGATTTGTATTGTTATCCTTGTAATTGTAGTATTTTCCTATAGAATCATGGTAAAATCAAACAGCTTACAATGTCACAGGCAATAAACATTTATATAAAAAATGGTATCCTTTTAAGGTCTGTGTTATTAGACTTGAAGGAACGGCATTTTCCAATACAATCATGGGAAAATGTTCTTCCAGATGCGCTGCATTTAATTTGATCTCCACGGTGAACCTCTACTAACTGTACTCAACATGAGTGACTTTTTAACTCCCACAAGAAATCAACATCATATGTGCCAGTCTGATAGAGGCACATCATTTATTTCAAGGAAGATGACAGAATGGTTCTTCTCAAGACGGATAGGCACTAATAAACCAACACCTTATAATATAGGTAACGGACAGCTTGTAATCACGTTATTTTCTAAATGAATCATAGGAAAACATCTTACAAAGCTACAGGCAATTAACAGTTATAAAGATAAAATGGTATCCTTTTAAGGTCAGTATTATTAGCGTTGAAAGGACGTTTTTTTTATATGTGAGATTACATTTTGTTTAAATTTTCCATTCTTTTATTAATAATATCATGAACATGGATCCAAGGCCTGAAATTCCAGCCATTATTCGTTACCTCCCTTTCAACTCTGGCTTGTAAAAAACATCACTGTGAAAAAAATTTTTTTAATTTTTCTAAAATTGCCAAGGAAATCTGTCAATAATTTATTTATTGTCTACCAAATCCTCAGTAATGAAGAAATCTTAAATGAAGATTGGACACTAATGCAAATGAATTGTGTTCTTTGGAATGGTTTGCAAAATATTGAGGAATTGTAGTCAGTCAGAGCAGCTCAAAGAAATCATGATTTGTATACATTGAGCCATCTTTCCTGTGTGTCTTCTTCAGTGTGCTCCTTTTGGAGTTGCTTAATAATATCTGCTCAGGTACAGGGATTTTGGCTGTCATTGTAGAGCTCATTTGCTGTTTGCATTTTATGCTCCTTTGCTGGGAGCCTGAAATACACACACACAAACACACACACAATGAAAAAAGAAAGAAAAAATCAATCATGCATAAAAAAAACAGTGCAAAATTTATTTTTTGACATAATATAAAAATAGTTAAAGTGAGAAAATAAGCAGTTCATTTCTAGTATCTCCTGATGAGTGGACTAAGCGATTACTAAAAGTGTCATCTATGAATCTCTGGAGTCGGGGTGCTGAATATAGCATCAGTCAGTCAAGTGACAAATTTCACATTTATATTATGCCTTTATATATATTTACAGTTTTCTTCTGGCGAGTGGACGGAGCGATTGCTGGATGGTCTATGTAATTAGAGTTGAGATGCTGAAAATAATAACAACAGTGGCATTTTATTAATGTCTATTAATGCTGTATCTCTGATATTGTGCAATATATTGCAAAGTCTGCTTGATTTTCAGAATTCCACCTACTGACAACATTTCTAACTTGTCGCTATAATATTCTGTTGGCATTCCTACATAAACAAACAAAAAAACAACAACAACTAGAAGAAGAAGCTTTAACCTTCTAGGACCAGCGATTGTTAAAACTGATTCAGGGACTATAAAGGCCACAAAGCTCGAAAAGCAGCATTCCACAGTCAAGATGATTAGGATCAAAGTGTAGTAACAGTTCCAGCTGCAGACAGCCGACTCACAGCTCCATCCATCAGCAGGAGCAGTTCCAGCCAAGCATCATCATTATCATCATCAGTCACAGCTCCAGCTTGCCACTAGCAATGAACAGTCCTTTTCAGGGCAACACTTTTCAACAACGACAAAACTGTCTTTTTCAGGACAACAATTTTCTCACCCTTTACATCTGGCATTCTCAGGGGGGCGATTTTTTCTCTGAGGGGCGGGGAGATAAGTTTTTACAAATTCTTTTCTTTCATAATAAGTGGAAACATTCGTGAATAAGAATTACGAGTTTATGTTTTAATAAACTTTTCTAAATTTCACATTTGTTTTTGAACGGAAGTTTTCAACCCTTTAAGGACGAAATAAATTATTTTTAGTGATAGCTCCTTATACTGCGTCCGGCAAAAAAACTTTTCTATAAAACTGTTACACATATCTAAATGTTCCAAATGAACTAATGATTTTGTATCTGGTAGCAAGCGTCGTCTGCTTTTAGACCCTGACTTGCGTGTTGAAATGGATGATACTCAATTTTTATGTTGATATAGTCACAATGATAGCATTAATAATTAGATCAAGTGTTTATAGACAATAACTTTGAGTTGAAAATATTGTTTCTGTGTTATATTTTTCAAGAAAGTACAATTTGGAACCGCCAAATTGGCACAAGGACAACTTAGCAATGGGACAACTCACCGCCAAAATCTTGACCAAAGAAAGAAATAAAATTGATATATGTACTTGAGAAGACATAAGACTAAAATTTAAAAAATCCAAACCAAAAATTAAATTTCTTGCAACAAAGCCACAACCACAAGGACCACGTTAAAAACTAATGAAAGTAAAATATTTTAATATTTTTACAAATGGGCGATTACTTCGAAAAAATAGCAAAAAGGGAGGCAATAGATGCAAAAGGTTGAGAACCCCTGCTCTACATGAATATACAGGGATATTTTTTATCTAGTGTAAAAGTTTGTACCGTAAATTACTTGTAATCTTGCACCGTTTCTAGGGCTTTGTCTACTCTCAGGTATCTACACACAAACCACCGATGAAAACGCCAGCGGTCCTCTGGTGGCAGCCACCGGTAGGCCACCGACGGGCCATCGGTAGGCCTCTAGCGGTCCACTTTGGTAACATTGCCGAGATGAACACATCAGCAGTTCGGCAGCAGGCCACCAGCAGTAAACGCTAGTGGCATGCCACCCATTGGTAGAATGGTGGCTTGCGTGTAGGGTGGGGTTAGTTACAGACGTTCTGCTAGTCCTCTTGGAGTTCACCTATAAATCTATCCTTGATTTCTTTGTCTATGTCAGCGAAGTCACAGCGTTCAGCAAGTGTGTGTCATGTTCTTGAAAATGCCATTATCGATTCTTCGGCATGTTGATTTCTTGCATGGCACAGAGCCTGTAGCTGTGGCCAACAATGTTTGTCAATTTAGGAGAATATCACACCAATTCATTCGTTCATTTTTTTACACTACGGACAAGAATTTCTGGAAAAAAAGAAACGTTTCAAAAATAATTTCGTCCATTTCCGAATAAATTCTAACAACTTCATTAAAATCCGATAATTATCTGATGTTTCAAGGATTTTTCACCACGTAAAGATTAGAGAGAAACGCTACATGGAATAGTGAATATCTTGGACTGATCTCGCCAACACGTTCTAAAAACTCTAATTACCATGATTCCATTGAAAAATGTAGACAGGTGGGAAATATAGTAACTTCCTCTTTTTCAATCAGTCTCTTGCAAACAGAGCACGTGGAATTGAGAAGCTGCAGACATGAAGATTACAGATAAATCTCTTCTCTTCTTAAATATAGCCTTTACTGATAACTTCCAAAACTCTATTATTCACCGTCTTATTGGTGGGAAATATAGAGACTTCCTCTTTTTCAATCGGCCTCTTGCAAGGAGAACAAGTGGAATTAGGAAGATGCAGAAATGAAGATCACAGGTGCATTATTTCTCTTCATAGACATTACTGTTAACTTCTAAAAACTCTATTATTCACTCGTACTCTTATTGGTAGCAAATATAGAAACTTCCTCTTTTTCAAATTTAAATTTATGTTTGTTCATGTTGCATGTTTTATTTACAGCACAATTCATAAAAATAATTTTATTTAAAAAATAAATTCATTTTCTTGATTATAGCCTGTTTGATCACTCGTATTTTTTATCATTTCACGCGTCCATTGAGATGACATAAAAAGGGATTTATTTCTGAATGACAATAAAAGATTCTTGTCACTGACCTGTGGCCTTGATGAAGCATCATGCGTTACGGTACATAAATATACGATACGATATTTTCGCTATAACAATTATTGTTAATTAATTAATAAATTTACAAATTTTCTTTGAAATAAATTTCTTGGATAAATATTGAATTTTGAAGAGGTTTTTAATATTGTTGTTTTCATTTTTTCGTCAATAATAAAAATTTATATAAAATCAGAATAAAAGAGATTGCGATACAAATACTTTACTTTTTTTGACATATTGTCAGTTCATAGATTATTTTATAGAAGGAACAAATTCTTCTTTAACACCGGTTATAGTAATTCCGTTGTTCTGATGGCTGTTTGTGTTCAGAAACTACATCCGTTCTATTTTCAAATCCTTTCTTAATTGCTGTTCATTTTAAAATAGGAAGTTTTATTGATGGAGTTTGACAAAGAAATATCAAGTCCAACAACAGCAGCAACATAATCCCGATTGTTTTTCTTTGAAATGCTTTTTAAAGAGATTCGCCCTGAAAAGGTAAGTTAGTAGACGAATTGTCACGGACTTTTTCCTAAAATCCCAGAAAACCGCAAAATAAACATAAATAAAACATTCTGGTGTATTTCAGATAGAAATTGGAATGTCAAATATTTGCTCGATTTCTTAAAATTTTCTTAAGAGCGACCATTTTCTTAATTTTAAAAAGTTTGTAAAGAAAACAAATTTATCGATTTTAAAACTCTTCCAATATATATATATATATATATATAACACGTTATTTCAGAGAAATTAGAAAATTTAAAGTCAAATTAATCTAATTTGAAATAAATTTTACTTATAGCGTTAACAAAAGCAATATACAATCATTTAATGATGGGCCCTA
>CAHIKZ030004598.1:0-12012 GCA_903632075.3 Acanthosepion pharaonis
AAAAAATTTTTTTTAAAAAAAAAGGGGGCCAAATTTTTTTTTTTAAGTTTTCAAATTTAAAAAACTTTTGGAAAAATTATAAAATCAATGAAAATTTTGATAAACGGTTTTGTAATCGATCAAAACATATTGATTTTAACTAGTTTCTAATGTTTTTTACACAGGTACATACCCAAAATTTTTTGTTTTTCAAAAAGGGTTTTCAATCATAGGATTTCGTCCAAAAAACAAGCTTTTGGACTAGTTTTTTAACGTTTTTAACCTTTTTAAAAATTTAAAAAACATTTAAAAAATTTTAAAAATCAATGAAATTATAATAAAGGTATGTAATCGATCAAAACATATTGATTTTTAAATAGTTTCTAATGTTTTTTCCGGGGACTTAAAAAAATTTTTTGTTTTTTCAAAAAAGGGTTTTCAATGCAAAGAATTTAAAGTGCAAAAAAAGCTGTTTGGACTAGTTTTCAACGTTTTTTTAACCACTTCAAAAAAATTTTAAAAAACTGGAAAAAAATTATAAAGTCAATGAAATTATAGATAAACGGGTAATCGATCAAAACATATTGATTTTTTAAATAGTTTCTAATGTTTTTGACACGGTACATTACCAAAATTTTGTTTTACAAAAGGGTTTTCAATACATAGGATTTACGTTCAAAAACAAACTTTTGGGACTAGTTTTCCCAAAGTTTTTTAACGCTTACTTCAAAAAATTTTAAAAAACTTTAGAAAACATTATAAAGTCAAGAAATTATAGATAAACGGTTTTGTAATCGATCAAAACCTTTTTGATTTTTTAAATGGGTTTTTAATGTTTTGTACAGGTACATTACCCAAATTTTTTGTTTTACAAGGTTTCAATACATAGTGATTTACGTGCAAAAACAAACTGTTTGGATAATTTTCCCAAAGTTTTTTAACGCTTCTTCAAAATTTAAAAAACTTTGTGAAAACATTATAAAGTCAATGAAATTATGAAAAAAACGGTATTTAAACGATCAAAACATATTGATTTTTTAAATAGTTTCCCAATGTTTTAAAAGGGGAAATTTCAAATTTTATTTTACAAAAGGGTTTTCAATCATAAAAAATTTATTTACGTTAAAAAGCAAGCTGTTTTGGGCCCCAGTTTTTTAACTTTCAACAAAACTTCAAAAAATAGTGATTTACTTTTTTAAAAGAAAACTTTTTGGACTAGTTTTTTCCCTTTTCAACGCTTACTTCAAAATTTTTCTTTGTGAAAACATTATAAAGGGCAATGAAATTATAAAATAAACGGTTTTAATCGTCAAAAATTTTTGATTTTAATAGTTTCTAATTTTTTTGAAAAGGGTACAAATTTTTATGTTTTTAAAAGGGTTTTCAATACAATGATTTACGTGCAAAAAAAAAAGCTGTTTTGGGTTTGTTTTCAACGTTTTCCAACCCTTTCTTCAAAAATTTAAATAACTTTTTGAAAACATTAAAAGTCAAATGAAATTATAGATAAACGGGGTAATCCGATCAAAAAATATTGATTTTAACTAGTTTCTAATGTTTTGACACAGGGACATTTAAAATTTTTGTTTTTCAAGGTTTACAATAAAGTTTACGTGCAAAAACAAGCTGTTTGGATATTTTTTAACGTTTTTTTAACCATTTTAAAATTTAAATAACTTTTTTGGGAAAAAATTAAAAGTCAATGAAATTATAGATAAACGGTATGTAATCGATCCAAAAAATATTGATTTAACTATTTTTAATGTTTTGCGGGTACATTTACCCAAATTTTTTTTTTACAAAGGTTTTCAATCAGTGATTTACGTGCAAAAAACAAGCTGGTTTGGTTTGTTTTTCAACGTTTTCAACTTTTCTTTAAAAATTTAAAAAACTTTGTGAAAAATTATAAAATCAAGAAATTTTAATAAACGGTAAAGTAATCGATCAAAACATATTGATTTTCTAGTTTCTAATGTTTTTGGGGCACAGGTACATTCCCAAAATTTAAAGTTTTACAAAAGGGTTTTCTACATAGTGATTTACTTCAAAAACAAGGGTGTTTTGGGTAAGGTTTTCAACGTTTTCAACCTTACTTCAAAAATTTAACTTTTTGAAAACATTATAAAGTCAAATTATGAATAAACGGTATTAATCGATCAAAACATTTTTTGATTTTAACTAGTTTCAATGTTTTGACACATTTAAATTCAAATTTTATGTTTTAAAATTTTTAAAAAAAATAGTGATTTACGGAAAAACAAAAACCCTTTTTGGGCTTTGTTTTTTTTAACGTTTTCCCCTTACTTAAAATTTAAATAACTTTTTGGGCCCTTATAAAATCAATTAAATTTTAGATAAACTTTTGTAATCGATCAAAACAAATTTTAACTAATTTTTTTGTTTGACCGATTCATTACAAATTTTTATGTTTACAAAGGGGGTTTTCAATACATAGTGATTTGGTAAAAACAAGGGTGTTTGGACTAGTTTTTCCCAAAATTTTTTTGCTTACTTCAAAATTAAAAAACTTTGTGAAAAATTATAAAATCAATGAAATTTATAGATAAAGGGAAATCATCAAAAAAATATTGATTTTTTAGTTTTTAATGTTTTTACAAATTTTTAAAATTTTTTTAAAAATTTTAAAAAGTTTTCTCAAAAACAACTTTTTGGGAATTTTTAAATTTCATTAAATTAAAATTTTAAAATTTTTTAAAAAAATTTAAAACAATAAAAAAAATAAAGGTTGAACAAAAACAATTTTTTAAAAGTTTCAAATTTTTTCGGAACAAATTTTATTTTTTAAAAAAATTTAAAAAAGTTTTTTTCAAAAAAATTTTGGAATTTTTTTTTTTTAAAATTTAAATAATTTAAAAATTTAAAATTAAATTTGAAAAAGGTATTAAAAATAAAAAATTTAATAAATTTTAGTTTTTTTTGCAAATTTTTTTTTTTAATTTAAAAAATTTTTTCTTAAAATATTTTGTTTTAAAATTTATTTAAAAAATTTAAAAAATTTTAAAAAAAAAAAATAATGAAAATTTAAATTTTTTAAAAAAATTTAAAAAAAAAGTTTTCGGGGGTTCAAATTTTTTTAAAAAAAAAATTTTTTTTAAAATTTTTTGGTTTCTTCAAAAAATTTATATTTTTAACTTTTAACCTTATTAAAATTTTTTAAAAAAAAAAAATAATAAATAAAATAAAATTTAAAATCAAAACAATTTATTTTAAAGTTTCTAATGTTTTCGGGAAAAAAATTTTAAAATTTAAAACATTTTTTAAAAAATTTTATTTTAAAATTTTTAAGTTATTTTAAAAAAAAAAGTAAAAAAAAAATTTTTTAAATTAAGTTTAAAAATTAAAAAAAATTTTATTTTTTTTTAAAAATTTTTTAAAAAAATTTTTTTTTAAAATTTTTTTAAAAATTTTACTTTAAACAATTTAATTTTTTTAAAAAATTTTTTTAATTTTTAAATAAAAGAAAACATTATTTAAAAAATAAAAATTTTTGGTTTAAATTTCATCAGAACAATTATCATATTTATAGAATATATTATTTATAGAAAAGTCACAGGAAGTTATGTGGTGATGGTGGGGAAAGTGACTGAAATTGAATACCAGGTCAGGACTACAATGGCAGATTCTTCTTGGATTTTATCAAGAATCTGTAAATATGTAGCAAAAGCATCAGGACCAGATGTGGCAGCAATATTCAATGTCTGGATTAATGGTAAACTTATAAATATTATAAGATAGATTCTGTCAAGGAAAAAAAAAAAGTTTCTCAACAGAATATATATAAGCCGCTTCCATTTAACAAGAACTTGAGATTGTTTCAGGACAACGTTGTATATGCTGCTTCATAGAACAATCTATTATTTGTACATGTTGTTTGATAAGACAGTTTATTAGAAAAAGCTCAGGTGAATAAAATTATGGAGGAATGTAAAAAAGGATTAAATAATAAAAATATAACTCTAATTTCACATCTGGATCATTGCGTTAAGCAAGCTTAAATTGTAAAATATCATATATATATAGTTGCAGTCACCAAATCATGGATGTTAATTTTGCACATATCATTATTTTTAAGGTGTGTGTGTGTGTGTATATATATATATATATATATATATATATATATATATATATAGATATATATATAGATATAGATTTTCTTCTATCAGTCAGGTTTACAAGAAGATATTCCTGTGTGTGCCTGCACCCAGTTATCAAGGAAAAAAAACATTTCTCCATCAATAGAATGGCAATAATAGCTGTTTCTTTATAAGAAAATATTTGGCATTAATTGACTGAGCAGCCAGTACTGATGTCACTTGAAATTTATAAAATCTTCTCTTAATTTTTCAGGAAAAATCGGTTTCTCATCCTGTAGCTGTTATTTTTCTTTCCAGTACTGATGGCAGTTTCCTTCCTAACTTTTTTATTTGAAGTTGTTTGAATGCCAACATTTTAAGTCGTTGATGCAGAGAAATGATGCACAGTTTGTTAAAGTTAGATTGTTTGCTTGATGAATTTAAACGTAATGATATTAGAATGGAATTATTTTGATATATATTGATTTGTATCACACTAAAGACAAAATAATTAAAAAAAAATTATATTTTTCTCTATTCCATGCATGTAAACACTCATTTGGTAAATTAGACACGCAGGCTGCACTGGTCTTGAGTACATCTCAGATAGAGAGGCTCTAGTTGTCTCTAATTAGAAAATATTCAATCACTCATCTTCTCTCTTGCAAACCCAACACCACTGCCATCTCCTCTGCTCGTCAACTTTGGGTCTCCTTCCACTTTACTTGGCAGTCCATATCCAAAGTGACCTCTCATTCTTTCTCCTCCCCTCTCTCCAATGGTCTTTATAATCAATGTTTCCAAATTTATTCCTCTAAGCTTTATTAGTTTCAATGAAATTTCTAACTTATATGTTTACACACACACACATATGATGCTGATGCCTTTGTTTCTGTGCTGTTTGAACTGTTGTATTATTTTTGAATTGTGATTTTTTTTTTTAATTTTAAGTGGAAAACTTGTGCAGTGAAATTGATGCAATTAACATTTATGGGGAGTTTTTAAAATCATGTAAATACTATATGAAAGTAAATATAAATACAAAAAACAGTTTAAGAATTTTCTAATATACAGCTGTCTAAGTAGTTTGGGATATTAAAATCTTTACTTCAAATTCAAAAATTATATTTCTTAGAATATTAATAAATCAAAAATTTAATAAAATTTTTTAGTAATATTTTTCCATGACTATATTTTTTCATGTTTAACTGGAAATTCTTCAGTAATTTAAAATTAACCAAATAAAATTACCACCATTTAATAGAGAAAATAAAATATAAAAACAAATTCATTTATTCAGAAAAAATGTTTTAAAAACAACAATGGATGAAGATATTAAGGCATTTCTTTACAAAGTATTAGCAATTTTATTGAGGGTTGTTTTGGCTCATTTGCAGAAGACATTGATTTCAAGATACTAGATTTTTTTGCATCAGTTCATTTGTATACTTGTAAAAAGTAATATAAATAACAATTAATGTTTTATTTTATTCTCATATTGATTCCTTGCATTCATGTTATCATGTCTTCCTCATGCTACATTATAAATGCCTTTCTATTTTGATTAGCCTTGCTTTCTAGCCTTGACCTTTCAGTGATCAAAAAACTCACAATCACCCCCATCATTTTTTGGTCTTCATCTTTTGATAAATTTAATTATTTACACAATGTCATTTGTGTGTACAACATTGTTTAAAATAGGGAAATAAAAATGTTACTACAACATGCTTCATTGATTCCTTAGATCCTCTAAGCAATAATAATCAGTTGTAGGGCTCAAACACATAGTTAAACTAACAAGATAATGCAAATGGTTATCATTGGCTCCATTTCTTTAAAATCAATTGTATTTCATTATTATGCTTGTTGTGTAGTAATTAATTTTATTGATTTTTAATATCATTAAATGAAAAATAAAAGGTGACATTTATTTATATATATATATATATATATATATAAAAGCAATTCATCAATCAACACACTGAAACATTCTGTTTAAAGAAAAAAAATTAAATCATACTGATATTTTTATTTAGATGAAGTCTTGTTCATTGATTCTTTTGGGGTTAATTTTTTTTCTCCTCACTCCTTTTTTGTCACAATATTTCATCTAGTTTTCCTTTGAAATATATTATCTGACATGTGATAAAAATACTTTTTTGTCATTTTATATGAAGTTTTTCACAAGATTGAATTGTATCAAAAGTAACAAAACTTAATATCAGTTTAATAGTGATTATATGAAATATGGATTTTTGGAAATTGGTGTAGAACTAATATGGGTATGTTAATTTCTCAGTTGACTAAATTATTTTACTTTTGTTATGATCACTATTTAGAGAAATCAAGAAAATTATCCTGAATACAATCTTTTGTTGGAATTGAGAGCTTTTAAAATACTTTTGCTAACAACACTTTTATGAGTAAATAGATTAGTGTTTGAGATTTGTTTATAATAGCATTTTCAAATTACCACTGTCTCAGCTTGTTAATATAAATTTGGAAAATTTTAGTCTGTGTTTATTCATTTTTTTTTTTTTTACTTTCATTGGTTGCATCTTCATATTTTTATAAGCAGATTTTGAATTGATATGAAAGAAATATTGTTTTGCTTAAGTGGGCATTTTTTATTTTAAAAATGAAATGGATAAATGAAAATTTTAAGAATTATTTTCTTAGAGTTTTAAAGCTGAAAGTTGTGACCTGACAGGGATTAAACATTTCTAATTGGTTGTTTAGTCTGATTTTTGAAACATGTGTCAAGTTGAGGACTTTTCAGCAACCCCTCATAGTTATAAGTTGTAAAATACAACTATGGTGTAGGATGTTAAAAATGTTTGACTATTTTTTTTATTCATAATTAGAAATGAAAATTGGTTTTATCAGCATGTTCATATTTTATAAACAGATACAAAAGTGTTTCTAATACATGGATCACTTTCATAGTTAAATAATACAAAGTACATTCATTTTTAAACAACTTGGAAATAATATTGTTAATTTTGATTTCAAGACTGTCTATGATCTTTTGATGACCTTACACTCAACAATATCAATTAAATAATTAGTGTCTTGCTTTTTTCTGGGTGCCCTCATTTAACAAATTTATGGATATTCTATACATTACCCAATTTTTTATTTATTAAAAAAAAGAACAAACAGGATTTGAGCCATAAATTATTGTGTTTTAAAACTTGGTAATTTTTTTTTTTTAAAAGTTTTTTTCTAGTAAAACTCAAAGAAATTTGAGCAATGCATAAAACATACATGCCATTTTATTGAAATCATTCCAGGTACATTGTTATAAATATTGATAATTATCTAACTGAATTACTTTTCATCTTGGCCCATTGATTCAACTTTAGTTATAATGTGAATAATGTATTTATTATCTTTGTTCATCTTCAATATAAGAACATATAATTTGAGTTCACATGATGATTTGATTGCAAGCTTTTTTTTTGCTTGATGAATTAAACTGCTTTGAATTGTTCTCTTCAAAACTTAACACTAACAGCATATTTTGCTTATAACACTATTTTATGCGTTATAAAATGGCTATTTCATACATGGACAAAACAAAAGATTGTTATATAGATTGCTCATAATTTCCTGCTTTTACTTTGTTTTTCAACTGTCATCATCTTTCAGTACACCATGAAAATTTATCTGCATGAATGAACAAACAACTTTCAAATTTCACTTTTTATTAATGATGAAATGTTTAAAAAGAATAAAATTTATTATGATTCAAACTCTACTAAATATAAATGAGCATAATAAACTATTGACAAACTTTTTGAAACTATCTTCAGCAAATTTAGATACATTCAGAAGAAAAACATTTTACATCCACATTTTGACACTACAGTCAAATATTTCAGTTCATTTAAATTTTCTGTTGACATGTATATTTATATAGAAATGTAGACTTGGAATAAAGTCTAAAATTATTTCAATGTTGTTTTAATTGAGTTTTTTGAAATGTTTTAGTGACAAGACCTTATTTACCAAATGTATAAATATTTGTTTTTCTTTCTTTAAAACATTTTATATTTTTTTTAACATCAAAGTAATACATTTCTGTCTAATTTTTACAAATGATGATAAAAAAGACATTTTGTTTTTGTAGTAAAATTATTGTTGGTAATTCTAGGTTATTTATTAACATTAATGTCCTCCAAAAACTGAAGGTTTAAACTATCCTCCTTTTTGCCAATGTTAAACTGCTTTCTTTGCTGTACCAATCTTCATTTAAATCGGTTTTATTTAAAAAAGATTAAGGGATGGTAAGAGTTGTTGTTATCATGTCAAAGATCGTGTCAAAGATTTGCTTCAAGTGATGAGAAATGTTCTTAAAAAGGAAAAAAAACAATCTGTAGGCTTTTGCTTTTAGTGACTGTCTTTGGTGAAGAATAGTGTTTTGAGATTTCAGTTTGAACATAGAAATTTGTCATGATCTGAGATGTTGTGCTTTTCAATAACAAAAATATGTAACTAATTTATTTAATGTAATATATAGAAATTTGAAACTTTACAATCTATGTAATATAATTCAATTACTCTTTGCATTAGTTTGTAACCCTTGGGGAAAAAAATTCTTTTTTTTTTTTCTATTTTCTTTTCTTTTTTTAATGATTGAAACTCATTCACAGAAAAGCAATGCTTTTAATTTTTATATAGTAAGCAAACATGTTTAAGCAGATGAAAACATTTCTCTCTTTGCTTTAATTTCATGATTATTTAAATAAATGGAAACATTATAAAAGCAAGAATTTTACGGTTTTAATCGTAAAAAAAATTATTTAAAGTTTTAAAATTTTTTAAAACATTAAAATTTTATTTTAAAAGGTTTACAAAACATATGATTTTAACTGGCCCAAATGTTTGGTAGTTTTCAATTTTAAGTTTTCAATTTAAATAACTTTGACTTAAAAGCAATGTTTTTGGGTAACGGTTTTAAAATCAAAACTATTATTTTAATAATTTTAAGTTTGAAGTTTGATAAAATTTTAGTTTAATTCACAAACAGTTTTACGTAAACAATGTTTTGGGCAGTTTTCAAAGATTTCAATTTTATTTAAAATTTAATAAATTGTATTTTTAAAACAAGTTTTGGGTAACGGTTTAATTATCAAACTTTTTATTTAAATATTTAAAGTTTGACAAGGTACAAAAATTTATGTTTAAAAGGTTTACAAACATATGATTTACATTTAAAAAGGGTGTTTGGACTAGTTCAAATTTTCAAGTTTTCAAATTTAAATTTAAAGAAAATTTAAAGTCAAAAAGATAGTGGATTAATTTTCAAAACATATTTATTTAATTATTTCTAATTTTGAAACATAAATAAAAATTTTAGTAATTTTACAAGTTTACAATCATATTTATTTACGTCAAAAGGTGTTTGGATAGTTTTAAAAATTTTCAACGCTTACTTCAAAATTTAAATAACTTTTGAAAACATTATAAAGTCAATGAGTATAAAAAACGGTATGTAATCGTCAAAACATATTTATTTTAACTAGTTTCTAATGTTTTTTCAGTACATTCAATTTATGTTTTACAAGGTTTACAATACTATGATTTACTGCAAAAGCAAGCTGTTTGGACTAGTTTTTCAACTTTTCAACGCTTTTCTTCAAAATTTAAATAACTTTTTGAAAACATTATAAGTCAATGAAATTTAGATAAAGTTGTAATCGATCACTAGATTTTAACTGTTTCTAATTTTGACACAGGTAATTACAAAAAATTTTTTGTTTTACAAAGGTTTAAATACTAGTGATTTACGTGCAAAACAATGTTTGGACTGTTTTCAACGTTTTAACGCTTACTTCAAAATTTAAATAACTTTGAAAACATTAAAAATCAATGAAAAAATAGATAAACATGTAATCGATCTTATTTAGTTTTTAAATATTTCAATGTTTTGACACATACATCTAAAATTTATATTTTACAAAGGTTTAAATACATATGATTTACTTCAAAAACAGCTGTTTGGACTAAGTTTTTCAACATTTTCAAGCTTCTTCAAAATTTAAATACTTTGAAAACATTATAAAGTCATGAATATAGATAAAAGTATGTAATCATAAAAAATATTGATTTTTTAAATAGTTTCTAATGTTTTGCACAGGTACATTGCAAATTTATGTTTACAAAATTTACAATACATAGTGATTTACGTCAAAAGCAAGCTTTTGGACTAGTTTTTCAACGTTTTTAACCTTACTTAAATTTAAATAACTTTGGGAAAAAATTATAAGTCAATGAAATTTTAGATAAACGGTATGAATCATCAAAACATATTGATTTTAACTAGTTTCTAATGTTTTGCACAGGTACTTTAAAAATTTTTTGTTTACAAGGTTTACAACATAGTGATTTACTTTCAAAGCAAGCTGTTTGACTAGTTTTTCAAGTTTTTCAACTTACTTCAAAATTTTAAAAAACTTTGTAAACATTATAAATCAATGAATTATAGATAAACATATATATCAAAAACATATTGATTTTAACTAGTTTCTAATGTTTTGACACAAGTATTACAAATTTTTTGTTTTACAAGGTTTACAATACTATGATTTACATGCAAAAGCAAGCTGTTTGGACTGTTTTTCAACGTTTTCAACACTTCAAAATTTAAATAACTTTTGAAAACATTAAAGTCAATGAAATATAGATAAACGGTATGTAATCGATCAAAACATATTTATTTTAGCTAGTTTCTAATGTTTTTACAAGGTACACTGAAATTTATTTTTACAAAGGTTTAATACAATGTGATTTCGTGCAAAAGCAAGCTGTTTGGTTAGTTTTTTAACGTTTTTTAAGCACTTCAAAATTTAAATAACTTTGTGAAACTTATAAAGTCAATGAAATTATAGATAAACGGTATGATCATCAAAACATATTGATTTTAACTAGTTTCTAATGTTTTTTACACAGGTACATTACAAATTTATGTTTACAAGGTTTACAATACATAGTGATTTCGATAAAAGCAAGCTGTTTGGACTAGTTTTTCAACGTTTTCAACCTTACTTCAAAATTTTAACTTTGAAAACATTATAAGTCAATGAAATTTATAATAAACGGTAAAATCGATAAAACATAATTTATTTTAATAGTTTCTAATGTTTTTTACAAGGTACAATTTCAAATTTTATGTTTACAAAGGTTTTAATCAAATGATTTCATCAAGCAAGCTTTTTTGGATAGTTTTCAACGTTTTTAACGTTACTTAATTTAATAACTTTTGAAAACATTATAAAGTCAATGAAATTATAGATAAACGGGATTAATCCCCCTCAAAACATTTAATTTTAAATAGTTTCTAATGTTTTTTACACAGGTACATTACAAATTTTATGTTTTTCAAAAGGGTTTTCAATACATTTGTGGTTTACGTGCAAAAACAAGCTGTTTTTGGGCTGGGTTTTTAACGTTTTCAACGCTTCAAAATTTAAATAAATTTTTGAAAACATTATAAAGTCAAAAGGTATAGATAAACGGTATTTTAATCGATCAAAACAATTTTTGATTTTTAAATAGTTTCAAAGTTTTTACACAGGTACATTCAAATTTTTTGTTTTTCAAAAGGGTTTCAAAAAGTGATTTACGTGCAAAACCCAAACTGTTTGGAAATGGGTTTTTAACGTTTTCAAAAACTTACTTTTAAAAATTTTAAAAAACTTTTTTTGAAAAATTATAAAGTCAATGAAATTATGGTAAAAGGGATGTAATCGATCAAAACATAATTTATTTTAACTAGTTTCTAATGTTTTTTTAGGGTACAATTTCAAATTTATGTTTACAAGGTTTACAATACATAGTGATTTACTTAAAAAACAAGCTTTTGGACTAGTTTTTCCCCAAAGTTTTTAAGGCCCTTTTAAAAAAATTTTAAAAAACTTTTGGCAATGAATTTTAA
>CAHIKZ030004599.1:0-47163 GCA_903632075.3 Acanthosepion pharaonis
CAGCGCTTAATATCCTCAATCCATGAATTCTAATGAAAAATAATTTCGATCATGTTCTAGATGAGGATTTGCCTATCCGTTTTGATAAATTGAAGAATGGAACCGTAAATTTAAAGGACCGAACGAAGGGAAAAAATACAGTGATCACCCACTTTGCGTCCACCGCATTTTTTCGTGAAATCCTAATTACCTAAGATGAAACCAGCGCTTAATATCCTCAATCCATGAATTCTAATGAAAAATATTTCGATCATGTTCTAGATGAGGATTTTCCTATCCGTTTTGATAAATTGAAGAATGGAAGGTAAATTTAAAGGACCGAACGAAGGAAAAATACAGTGATCACCACTTTGCGTCCACCGCATTTTTCGTGGAAATCCTAATTACCTAAGATGAAACCAGCTTAATAGCCTCAATCCATGAATTCTAATGAAAAATAATTTCGATCATGTGAACGAAGGGAAAATACAGTGATCACCCACTTTGCGTCCACCGCATTTTCGTAGAAATCCTAATTACCTGAGATGAAACCAGCGCTTAATAGCCTCAATCCATGAATTCTAATGAAAAATATTTTCGATCATGTTCTAGATGAGGATTTGCCTATCCGTTTTGATAAATTGAAGAATGGAACCGTAAATTTAAAGGACCGAACGAAGGAAAAATACAGTGATCACCCACTTTGCGTCCACCGCATTTTCGTAGAAATCCTAATTACCTGAGATGAAACCAGCGCTTAATAGCCTCAATCCATGAATTCTAATGAAAAATAATTTCGATCATGTTCTAGATGAGGGATTTGCCTATCCGTTTTGATAAATTGAAGAATGGAACCGTAAATTTAAAGGACCGAACGAAGGAAAAATACAGTGATCACCCACTTTGCGTCCACCGCATTTTTCGTAGAAATCCTAATTACCTAAGATGAAACCAGCGCTTAATAGCCTCAATCCATGAATTCTAATGAAAAATAATTTCGATCATGTTCTAGATGAGGATTTGCCTATCCGTTTTGATAAATTGAAGAATGGAACCGTAAATTTAAAGGACCGAACGAAGGGAAAAATACAGTGATCACCCACTTTGCGTCCACCGCATTTTTCGTAGAAATCCTAATTACCTAAGATGAAACCAGCGCTTAATAGCCTCAATCCATGAATTCTAATGAAAAAATAATTTCGATCATGTTCTAGATGAGGATTTGCCTATCCGTTTTGATAAATTGAAGAATGGAACCGTAAATTTAAAGGACCGAACGAAGGGAAAAATACAGTGATCACCCACTTTGCGTCCACCGCATTTTTCGTAGAAATCCTAATTACCTAAGATGAAACCAGCGCTTAATAGCCTCAATCCATGAATTCTAATGAAAAATAATTTCGATCATGTTCTAGATGAGGATTTGCCTATCCGTTTTGATAAATTGAAGAATGGAACCGTAAATTTAAAGGACCGAACGAAGGGAAAATACAGTGATCACCCACTTTGCGTCCACCGCATTTTTCGTAGAAATCCTAATTACCTAAGATGAAACCAGCGCTTAATAGCCTCAATCCATGAATTCTAATGAAAAATAATTTCGATCATGTTCTAGATGAGGATTTGCCTATCCGTTTTGATAAATTGAAGAATGGAACCGTAAATTTAAAGGACCGAACGAAGGAAATATACAGTGATCACCCACTTTGCGTCCACCGCATTTTTCGTAGAAATCCCTAATTACCTAAGATGAAACCAGCGCTTAATAGCCTCAATCCATGAATTCTAATGAAAAATAATTTCGATCATGTTCTAGATGAGGATTTGCCTATCCGTTTTGATAAATTGAAGAATGGAACCGTAAATTTAAAGGACCGAACGAAGGAAAAATACAGTGATCACCCACTTTGCGTCCACCGCATTTTTCGTAGAAATCCTAATTACCTGAGATGAAACCAGCGCTTAATAGCCTCAATCCATGAATTCTAATGAAAAATAATTTCGATCATGTTCTAGATGAGGATTTGCCTATCCGTTTTGATAAATTGAAGAATGGAACCGTAAATTTAAAGGACCGAACGAAGGGAAAATACAGTGATCACCCACTTTGCGTCCACCGCATTTTTTCGTAGAAATCCTAATTACCTGAGATGAAACCAGCGCTTAATAGCCTCAATCCATGAATTCTAATGAAAAATAATTTCGATCATGTTCTAGATGAGGATTTGCCTATCCGTTTTGATAAATTGAAGAATGGAACCGTAAATTTAAAAGGACCGAACGAAGGGAAAAATACAGTGATCACCCACTTTGCGTCCACCGCATTTTTTCGTAGAAATCCTAATTACCTAAGATGAAACCAGCGCTTAATAGCCTCAATCCATGAATTCTAATGAAAAATAATTTCGATCATGTTCTAGATGAGGGATTTGCCTATCCGTTTTGATAAATTGAAGAATGGAACCGTAAATTTAAAGGACCGAACGAAGGGAAAAATACAGTGATCACCCACTTTGCGTCCACCGCATTTTTCGTAGAAATCCTAATTACCTAAAGATGAAACCAGCGCTTAATAGCCTCAATCCATGAATTCTAATGAAAAATAATTTCGATCATGTTCTAGATGAGGATTTGCCTATCCGTTTTGATAAATTGAAGAATGGAAACCGTAAATTTAAAGGACCGAACGAAGGGAAAAATACAGTGATCACCCACTTTGCGTCCACCGCATTTTTCGTAGAAATCCTAATTACCTAAGATGAAACCAGCGCTTAATAGCCTCAATCCATGAATTCTAATGAAAAATAATTTCGATCATGTTCTAGATGAGGATTTGCCTATCCGTTTTGATAAATTGAAGAATGGAACCGTAAATTTAAAGGACCGAACGAAGGGAAAAATACAGTGATCACCCACTTTGCGTCCACCGCATTTTTCGTAGAAATCCTAATTACCTAAGATGAAACCAGCGCTTAATAGCCTCAATCCATGAATTCTAATGAAAATAATTTCGATCATGTTCTAGATGAGGGATTTGCCTATCCGTTTTGATAAATTGAAGAATGGAACCGTAAATTTAAAGGACCGAACGAAGGGAAAAATACAGTGATCACCCACTTTGCGTCCACCGCATTTTTCGTAGAAATCCTAATTACCTAAGATGAAACCAGCGCTTAATAGCCTCAATCCATGAATTCTAATGAAAAATAATTTCGATCATGTTCTAGATGAGGGATTTGCCTATCCGTTTTGATAAATTGAAGAATGGAAACGTAAATTTAAAGGACCGAACGAAGGGAAAAATACAGTGATCACCCACTTTGCGTCCACCGCATTTTTCGTAGAAATCCTAATTACCTAAGATGAAACCAGCGCTTAATAGCCTCAATCCATGAATTCTAATGAAAAATAATTTCGATCATGTTCTAGATGAGGGATTTGCCTATCCGTTTTGATAAATTGAAGAATGGAACCGTAAATTTAAAGGACCGAACGAAGGAAAAATACAGTGATCACCCACTTTGCGTCCACCGCATTTTTCGTAGAAATCCTAATTACCTGAGATGAAACCAGCGCTTAATAGCCTCAATCCATGAATTCTAATGAAAATAATTTCGATCATGTTCTAGATGAGGGATTTGCCTATCCGTTTTGATAAATTGAAGAATGGAACCGTAAATTTAAAGGACCGAACGAAGGGAAAAATACAGTGATCACCCACTTTGCGTCCACCGCATTTTTCGTAGAAATCCTAATTACCTAAGATGAAACCAGCGCTTAATAGCCTCAATCCATGAATTCTAATGAAAAATAATTTCGATCATGTTCTAGATGAGGGATTTGCCTATCCGTTTTGATAAATTGAAGAATGGAACCGTAAATTTAAAGGACCGAACGAAGGGAAAAATACAGTGATCACCCACTTTGCGTCCACCGCATTTTTCGTAGAAATCCTAATTACCTAAGATGAAACCAGCGCTTAATAGCCTCAATCCATGAATTCTAATGAAAAATAATTTCGATCATGTTCTAGATGAGGGATTTGCCTATCCGTTTTGATAAATTGAAGAATGGAACCGTAAATTTAAAGGACCGAACGAAGGGAAAAATACAGTGATCACCCACTTTGCGTCCACCGCATTTTTCGTAGAAATCCTAATTACCTAAGATGAAACCAGCGCTTAATAGCCTCAATCCATGAATTCTAATGAAAAATAATTTCGATCATGTTCTAGATGAGGGATTTGCCTATCCGTTTTGATAAATTGAAGAATGGAACCGTAAATTTAAAGGACCGAACGAAGGGAAAAATACAGTGATCACCCACTTTGCGTCCACCGCATTTTTCGTAGAAATCCTAATTACCTAAGATGAAACCTGTGCTTAATAGCCTCAATCCATGAATTCTAATGAAAAATAATTTCGATCATGTTCTAGATGAGGGATTTGCCTATCCGTTTTGATAAATTGAAGAATGGAACCGTAAATTTAAAGGACCGAACGAAGGAAAAATACAGTGATCACCCACTTTGCGTCCACCGCATTTTTCGTGGAAATCCTAATTACCTAAGATGAAACCAGCGCTTAATAGCCTCAATCCATGAATTCTAATGAAAAATAATTTCGATCATGTTCTAGATGAGGATTTGCCTATCCGTTTTGATAAATTGAAGAATGGAACCGTAAATTTAAAGGACCGAACGAAGGGAAAAATACAGTGATCACCCACTTTGCGTCCACCGCATTTTTCGTGGAAATCCTAATTACCTAAGATGAAACCAGTGCTTAATAGCCTCAATCCATGAATTCTAATGAAAATAATTTTCGATCATGTTCTAGATGAGGATTTGCCTATCCGTTTTGATAAATTGAAGAATGGAACCGTAAATTTAAAGGACCGAACGAAGGGAAAAATACAGTGATCACCCACTTTGCGTCCACCGCATTTTCGTAGAAATCCTAATTACCTAAAGATGAAACCAGCGCTTAATAGCCTCAATCCATGAATTCTAATGAAAATAATTTCGATCATGTTCTAGATGAGGGATTTGCCTATCCGTTTTGATAAATTGAAGAATGGAACCGTAAATTTAAAGGACCGAACGAAGGGAAAAATACAGTGATCACCCACTTTGCGTCCACCGCATTTTTTCGTAGAAATCCTAATTACCTAAGATGAAACCAGCGCTTAATAGCCTCAATCCATGAATTCTAATGAAAAATATTTTCGATCATGTTCTAGATGAGGGATTTGCCTATCCGTTTTGATAAATTGAAGAATGGAACCGTAAATTTAAAGGACCGAACGAAGGGAAAAATACAGTGATCACCCACTTTGCGTCCACCGCATTTTTCGTAGAAATCCTAATTACCTAAGATGAAACCAGCGCTTAATAGCCTCAATCCATGAATTCTAATGAAAATAATTTCGATCATGTTCTAGATGAGGGATTTGCCTATCCGTTTTGATAAATTGAAGAATGGAACCGTAAATTTAAAGGACCGAACGAAGGGAAAAATACAGTGATCACCCACTTTGCGTCCACCGCATTTTTCGTAGAAATCCTAATTACCTAAGATGAAACCAGCGCTTAATAGCCTCAATCCATGAATTCTAATGAAAAATAATTTCGATCATGTTCTAGATGAGGATTTGCCTATCCGTTTTGATAAATTGAAGAATGGAACCGTAAATTTAAAGGACCGAACGAAGGGAAAAATACAGTGATCACCCACTTTGCGTCCACCGCATTTTTCGTAGAAATCCTAATTACCTAAGATGAAACCAGCGCTTAATAGCCTCAATCCATGAATTCTAATGAAAAATAATTTCGATCATGTTCTAGATGAGGATTTGCCTATCCGTTTTGATAAATTGAAGAATGGAACCGTAAATTTAAAGGACCGAACGAAGGGAAAAATACAGTGATCACCCACTTTGCGTCCACCGCATTTTTTCGTAGAAATCCTAATTACCCTAAGATGAAACCAGCGCTTAATAGCCTCAATCCATGAATTCTAATGAAAAATAATTTCGATCATGTTCTAGATGAGGGATTTGCCTATCCGTTTTGATAAATTGAAGAATGGAACCGTAAATTTAAAGGACCGAACGAAGGGAAAAATACAGTGATCACCCACTTTGCGTCCACCGCATTTTTCGTAGAAATCCTAATTACCTAAGATGAAACCAGCGCTTAATAGCCTCAATCCATGAATTCTAATGAAAAAAATAATTTCGATCATGTTCTAGATGAGGGATTTGCCTATCCGTTTTGATAAATTGAAGAATGGAACCGTAAATTTAAAGGACCGAACGAAGGAAAAATACAGTGATCACCCACTTTGCGTCCACCGCATTTTTCGTAGAAATCCTAATTACCTAAGATGAAACCAGCGCTTAATAGCCTCAATCCATGAATTCTAATGAAAAATAATTTCGATCATGTTCTAGATGAGGATTTGCCTATCCGTTTTGATAAATTGAAGAATGGAACCGTAAATTTAAAGGACCGAACGAAGGGAAAAATACAGTGATCACCCACTTTGCGTCCACCGCATTTTTCGTAGAAATCCTAATTACCTAAGATGAAACCAGCGCTTAATAGCCTCAATCCATGAATTCTAATGAAAAATAATTTCGATCATGTTCTAGATGAGGGATTTGCCTATCCGTTTTGATAAATTGAAGAATGGAACCGTAAATTTAAAGGACCGAACGAAGGGAAAAATACAGTGATCACCCACTTTGCGTCCACCGCATTTTTCGTAGAAATCCTAATTACCTAAGATGAAACCAGCGCTTAATAGCCTCAATCCATGAATTCTAATGAAAAATAATTTCGATCATGTTCTAGATGAGGGATTTGCCTATCCGTTTTGATAAATTGAAGAATGGAACCGTAAATTTAAAGGACCGAACGAAGGGAAAAATACAGTGATCACCCACTTTGCGTCCACCGCATTTTTCGTAGAAATCCTAATTACCTAAGATGAAACCAGCGCTTAATAGCCTCAATCCATGAATTCTAATGAAAAATAATTTCGATCATGTTCTAGATGAGGGATTTGCCTATCCGTTTTGATAAATTGAAGAATGGAACCGTAAATTTAAAGGACCGAACGAAGGGAAAAATACAGTGATCACCCACTTTGCGTCCACCGCATTTTCGTAGAAATCCTAATTACCTAAGATGAAACCAGCGCTTAATAGCCTCAATCCATGAATTCTAATGAAAAATAATTTCGATCATGTTCTAGATGAGGATTTGCCTATCCGTTTTGATAAATTGAAGAATGGAACCGTAAATTTAAAGGACCGAACGAAGGAAAAATACAGTGATCACCCACTTTGCGTCCACCGCATTTTTCGTAGAAATCCTAATTACCTAAGATGAAACCAGCGCTTAATAGCCTCAATCCATGAATTCTAATGAAAAATAATTTCGATCATGTTCTAGATGAGGGATTTGCCTATCCGTTTTGATAAATTGAAGAATGGAACCGTAAATTTAAAGGACCGAACGAAGGGAAAAATACAGTGATCACCCACTTTGCGTCCACCGCATTTTTTCGTAGAAATCCTAATTACCTGAGATGAAACCAGCGCTTAATAGCCTCAATCCATGAATTCTAATGAAAATAATTTCGATCATGTTCTAGATGAGGATTTGCCTATCCGTTTTGATAAATTGAAGAATGGAACCGTAAATTTAAAGGACCGAACGAAGGAAAAATACAGTGATCACCCACTTTGCGTCCACCGCATTTTTCGTAGAAATCCTAATTACCTAAGATGAAACCAGCGCTTAATAGCCTCAATCCATGAATTCTAATGAAAAATAATTTCGATCATGTTCTAGATGAGGGATTTGCCTATCCGTTTTGATAAATTGAAGAATGGAACCGTAAATTTAAAGGACCGAACGAAGGGAAAAATACAGTGATCACCCACTTTGCGTCCACCGCATTTTCGTAGAAATCCTAATTACCTAAGATGAAACCAGTGCTTAATAGCCTCAATCCATGAATTCTAATGAAAAATAATTTCGATCATGTTCTAGATGAGGGATTTGCCTATCCGTTTTGATAAATTGAAGAATGGAACCGTAAATTTAAAGGACCGAACGAAGGAAATATACAGTGATCACCCACTTTGCGTCCACCGCATTTTTCGTAGAAATCCTAATTACCTAAGATGAAACCAGTGCTTAATAGCCTCAATCCATGAATTCTAATGAAAAATAATTTCGATCATGTTCTAGATGAGGATTTGCCTATCCGTTTTGATAAATTGAAGAATGGAACCGTAAATTTAAAGGACCGAACGAAGGGAAATATACAGTGATCACCCACTTTGCGTCCACCGCATTTTTCGTAGAAATCCTAATTACCTAAGATGAAACCAGCGCTTAATAGCCTCAATCCATGAATTCTAATGAAAAATAATTTCGATCATGTTCTAGATGAGGGATTTGCCTATCCGTTTTGATAAATTGAAGAATGGAACCGTAAATTTAAAGGACCGAACGAAGGGAAATATACAGTGATCACCCACTTTGCGTCCACCGCATTTTTCGTAGAAATCCTAATTACCTAAGATGAAACCAGCGCTTAATAGCCTCAATCCATGAATTCTAATGAAAAATAATTTCGATCATGTTCTAGATGAGGATTTGCCTATCCGTTTTGATAAATTGAAGAATGGAACCGTAAATTTAAAGGACCGAACGAAGGGAAAAATACAGTGATCACCCACTTTGCGTCCACCGCATTTTTCGTAGAAATCCTAATTACCTAAGATGAAACCAGCGCTTAATAGCCTCAATCCATGAATTCTAATGAAAAATAATTTCGATCATGTTCTAGATGAGGGATTTGCCTATCCGTTTTGATAAATTGAAGAATGGAAACGTAAATTTAAAGGACCGAACGAAGGGAAAAATACAGTGATCACCCACTTTGCGTCCACCGCATTTTTCGTAGAAATCCTAATTACCTAAGATGAAACCAGCGCTTAATAGCCTCAATCCATGAATTCTAATGAAAAATAATTTCGATCATGTTCTAGATGAGGGATTTGCCTATCCGTTTTGATAAATTGAAGAATGGAACCGTAAATTTAAAGGACCGAACGAAGGGAAAAATACAGTGATCACCCACTTTGCGTCCACCGCATTTTTCGTAGAAATCCTAATTACCTGAGATGAAACCAGTGCTTAATAGCCTCAATCCATGAATTCTAATGAAAAATAATTTCGATCATGTTCTAGATGAGGGATTTGCCTATCCGTTTTGATAAATTGAAGAATGGAACCGTAAATTTAAAGGACCGAACGAAGGGAAAAATACAGTGATCACCCACTTTGCGTCCACCGCATTTTCGTAGAAATCCTAATTACCTAAGATGAAACCAGCGCTTAATAGCCTCAATCCATGAATTCTAATGAAAAATAATTTCGATCATGTTCTAGATGAGGATTTGCCTATCCGTTTTGATAAATTGAAGAATGGAACCGTAAATTTAAAGGACCGAACGAAAGGAAATATACAGTGATCACCCACTTTGCGTCCACCGCATTTTTTCGTAGAAATCCTAATTACCTAAGATGAAACCAGCGCTTAATAGCCTCAATCCATGAATTCTAATGAAAAATAATTTCGATCATGTTCTAGATGAGGGATTTGCCTATCCGTTTTGATAAATTGAAGAATGGAACCGTAAATTTAAAGGACCGAACGAAGGAAAAATACAGTGATCACCCACTTTGCGTCCACCGCATTTTTCGTAGAAATCCTAATTACCTAAGATGAAACCAGCGCTTAATAGCCTCAATCCATGAATTCTAATGAAAAATAATTTCGATCATGTTCTAGATGAGGGATTTGCCTATCCGTTTTGATAAATTGAAGAATGGAACCGTAAATTTAAAGGACCGAACGAAGGGAAAAATACAGTGATCACCCACTTTGCGTCCACCGCATTTTTCGTAGAAATCCTAATTACCTAAGATGAAACCAGCGCTTAATAGCCTCAATCCATGAATTCTAATGAAAATAATTTCGATCATGTTCTAGATGAGGATTTGCCTATCCGTTTTGATAAATTGAAGAATGGAACCGTAAATTTAAAGGACCGAACGAAGGGAAATATACAGTGATCACCCACTTTGCGTCCACCGCATTTTCGTAGAAATCCTAATTACCTAAGATGAAACCAGCGCTTAATAGCCTCAATCCATGAATTCTAATGAAAAATAATTTCGATCATGTTCTAGATGAGGGATTTGCCTATCCGTTTTGATAAATTGAAGAATGGAACCGTAAATTTAAAGGACCGAACGAAGGGAAAAATACAGTGATCACCCACTTTGCGTCCACCGCATTTTTCGTAGAAATCCTAATTACCTGAGATGAAACCAGCGCTTAATAGCCTCAATCCATGAATTCTAATGAAAAATAATTTCGATCATGTTCTAGATGAGGGATTTGCCTATCCGTTTTGATAAATTGAAGAATGGAACCGTAAATTTAAAGGACCGAACGAAGGAAAATACAGTGATCACCCACTTTGCGTCCACCGCATTTTTCGTAGAAATCCTAATTACCTAAGATGAAACCAGCGCTTAATAGCCTCAATCCATGAATTCTAATGAAAATAATTTCGATCATGTTCTAGATGAGGGATTTGCCTATCCGTTTTGATAAATTGAAGAATGGAACCGTAAATTTAAAAAGGACCGAACGAAGGGAAAAATACAGTGATCACCCACTTTGCGTCCACCGCATTTTTTCGTAGAAATCCTAATTACCTGAGATGAAACCAGCGCTTAATAGCCTCAATCCATGAATTCTAATGAAAATATTTTCGATCATGTTCTAGATGAGGATTTGCCTACCGCATTTTTCGAAATCTAATTACCTGAGATGAAACCAGCGCTAATAATAACTACGAATTCTAATGAAAATACCGAATGTCCGTTTTGATAAATTGAAGAATGGAACCGTAAATTTAAAAAGGACCGAACGAAGGGAAAATACAGTGATACCCACTTTGCGTCCACCATTTTTTGAAATCCTAATTACCTGAGATGAAACCATTTTTAGCCTCAATCCATGAATTCTAATGAAAAATAATTTCGATCATGTTCTAGATGTTTTTTGCCTGTCCGTTTGATAAATTGAAGAATGGAACCGTAAATTTAAAGGACCGAACGAAGGAAATATACAGTGATCACCCACTTTGCGTCCACCGCATGAAATCCTAAACCTTCTAATGAAAATGAAAAATAATTTCGATCATGTTCTAGATGAGGGATTTGCCTATCCGTTTTGATAAATTGAAGAATGGAACCGTAAATTTAAAGGACCGAACGAAGGGAAATATACAGTGATCACCCACTTTGCGTCCACCGCATTTTTCGTAGAAATCCTAATTACCTGAGATGAAACCAGCGCTTAATAGCCTCAATCCATGAATTCTAATGAAAAATAATTTCGATCATGTTTTAGATGAGGGATTTGCCTATCCGTTTTGATAAATTGAAGAATGGAACCGTAAATTTAAAAGAACCGAACGAAGGGAAATATACAGTGATCACCCACTTTGCGTCCACCGCATTTTTCGTAGAAATCCTAATTACCTGAGATGAAACCAGTGCTTAATAGCCTCAATCCATGAATTCTAATGAAAAATAATTTCGATCATGTTCTAGATGAGGGATTTGCCTATCCGTTTTGATAAATTGAAGAATGGAACCGTAAATTTAAAGGACCGAACGAAAGGAAATATACAGTGATCACCCACTTTGCGTCCACCGCATTTTTCGTAGAAATCCTAATTACCTGAGATGAAACCAGCGCTTAATAGCCTCAATCCATGAATTCTAATGAAAAATATTTTCGATCATGTTCTAGATGAGGGATTTGCCTATCCGTTTTGATAAATTGAAGAATGGAACCGTAAATTTAAAGGACCGAACGAAAGGAAATATACAGTGATCACCCACTTTGCGTCCACCGCATTTTTCGTAGAAATCCTAATTACCTAAGATGCATTTTTACACACCTGGCCCAGTGTCGGATCCTTTGGTTACGGCGCCAACGGTGACGTCGCTCCTCCTGGTCGTTCCTCCTGGGTCCAAGCGTGCCGCTCCAACCCTTTGGTCAGATGATCACCAGCCTCGCCTTTCCCGACTCGCTTCCAATACCTGGTCACTAAAGCAACTATACCGATCTCCGGTCTGTCTACCCACGCTGTGTTTAGATCTTAGACAGACGGGACCAGCAGGGATCGGGGCCGATACAAGTTGAGTCCGACGGGGGTGGCAAAACACAAATAAAATAAAAACTCACGACACCAAACAAAATTGCTGATAAAAAGGGTAACAACCTTTTATATCTTAAAGTCCGTTACATAAAAACAAAATTGTTCTCAATTCCCGACCCGCTCTGTGGACTATGGCACCAAGCTTCTATCACACAATAGCAAAAAAAATGTCGAATTACCTACTTTCTAGAATCATGTATGTATGTCGGAGTGTGGTTCAGTTCGACACTGGGGCTAATTTCTATCGATCATTCGCAGTTGATTCTTCTCTCCGACTTGAGTTGTATTTCTTCTTCTTCTTCTGTTTGGACTGGTAGTTTTCTTGTTTCTGGAAGATTTCTTTTCGATTTGTCTGCCGTTCAGGGATTTGATTTGGAAATTTCTTGCTTCAATTGGTGGAAGATTTTTCTTCAACTTCTGGAGGATTTTTGTGGTGGGATTCTTCTTCGAGGTGAACTTGGGCTGGAAGATTCAACTTGGTGGAAGATTTCTTTTTCTTCTCTTGGGTGGAAGATTTCTTGTCTTCTTCTGTTCGACTTGGGCTGAAGATTTCTTGTCTTTTCAACTTTTCTTGTTCGGGGATTTCTTTTTCGAGGATTCTTCTGTCGTCCGAGGGTGAACTGCAACTCACGCCCAACCTCAACTCCAACTTCAACTCAACTTCAGCTCCAACTCAATTTCTGCCAAACTGGGGTCCGAGGCGCAGCTCCAACTGATTTTGCCGACTGGGGTCCTGCTTATATTGACGCCGCAACAAACCGGGGTGGGTCGGTCGGCGTCAGGGGTTTCTCGATAATTTCAAAAGCCGTATTAATTTTGACTTTCCATTATCGTTATTGTTTTCACCCCTACTTTCTCACAGTGCTCTTGGGGGGGCGGCGCATATCTATTTCTCTTAGTCTCTCTCATGTCAGGTGATCGCTCTCAACCAATCGTTCCCGATCGAACCTTTCTTTCTCTTCTTTTCCGCAGCCCACGTGACCGCCTCGTCCAACAGTTATTGATCGAGGTTTTCTTTCCTTCTTCTTCCGCGGTCACGTGATTGTATTCGACCAATTGTTATTGACCGAACACCCTCTCCCTTTTGTTGGCGGGTGTGGTTACATCGTGCTGGTTTTAAAAAAACAAAATCCGATTTCGCACCTTTTTGCACGTACGCAAAATGACAATCCTTGCCCTCTCTCACCTGGACTTTGTCAAACAGCCCGCTGCTAATTAGTCTTGACTTTTAGAAAGGATCTTTTCCGCCTTCCTGGCGCCCTCCGTGGTCCAAAAACAATTGCTCTTCTTTTTACCTCTTTGTTTTTCCTGATAGCCGAGAATCTTAATTATCTAGGTCGAAATATCTCTACTTTCTTAACGTGGGTGTCCAATTCTTAACAGGTCAATTCCGTATATCGTTTTCACCAGTCACTTCCCCAACCCAAAGACACTTTCTCTCTGACTAAAGTAAAATTCATTTCTATTATTCTAATTTAAAAGTTACCTTTCGTTATTTTGATAAGAATTCTTCTACGAAAATGTCGGTCAGCGCTCGCGACCGATATCTCCAATTCTATTCTTTCAACAAAAATTAAGGTCAGTCAGAGGCTCTGACCGACATCTGGTCCACACCCAGCGGCCTGTTTTGATATCATGTCTTTTCCTTTCTTTCCCCCCTTTTGTTATTATCTTTCCTTTCCTTCCTTCCTTTTCCTTTCTTTCTTTTTCCTTGCTTTAGGATCGTTTAGTACATTCTTAGTGAATTATTTTCAACCCAGTTATTTTCCGTTTTAAAAAAAAAAAAAAATTAACAACCTGTTTAATAAACTGAATAAGAAAAAAATTAACTCATATTTCTATGAATATTTCCAATAAATGCAAGGTGCCATAATCCTCCCTAACCGATTTGTCATTTACCCGTAAATGACACCTAAACCCAATTACATCATTTAACATGCACCATGCATTCGTCTCATGCAATTCTATTCTACTTTCTAACATGCAAGGGTAATTTTCTTTTGTTTCCATTTTCTTTTTTTTCTACATGCAATGAAATGTTCTTTTCATTTTTTTTTTGTTCTACATGCAATGAAAATGTTCAATGAAATGTTCTTTTTCATTTTTTTTTCATTTTCTTTTGTTCTACATGCAATGAAATGTTCTTTTCATTTTCTTTTTTTGTTCTACATGCAATGAAATGTTCTTTTCATTTTCTTTTGTTCTACATGCAATGAAATGTGCGTGTTCTTTGCAGATTTTCTTTTTTGTTCTTCTTGGTCAATGTTTTCCTCTCTTTGGGAGGTTTTTCCGCCGCACGTGGTGGTCTCACGCCAGCCTCCTCCATTGGTCTTCCAGCAATTTCTTCGCCAGTTCTGTCTGAGTGAGGAACACCGCTCGGCATCTCCCTCTCGAGTTGTTGCATGCTCACTAGACTGTCGTTCTAATCTTTCCTACTCTTAATCTTCCATATTATTACACCCCCGATGGCTATAACTAGGAATGTACCCATTACTATTGACCAATTTATCGCGATCTGCTCATCGTCTTGCTACACCTTCGTCTCCCAGCGCACTTAACTTATCTCTTAATGATCCATATCGATCTTTTCTATGGGCTTCATTAAAATTGGCATCTTATTTAAGGTAACATTAGAGAATCTCTTCACTATCGGGTTAATTCTGTACAATTGACTAAGCCTCTACCAATCATCTCTATGAGTGAATCTTTTTCTTCATACCTTTCTTCCATCTGGTAATAGGGGGCAAGGAGATGGACACCCCAACCGCCGAACATCCATGGGTAGCGACACCAGGGATAACGGTGGCCTTATTCTTAATCTGTGGACTCTCCCCACATACCCTAGACAGGCTGATATGTTTCTGGGTGGCTACTCCCCCACACCCCGTCTGAAACACTGATAGCTTGTGGTAATGCCGAGTTTGTTAATACCTCTACTGGGCAGATTCTTTTGATTCCTTCCCCCTCCTTCAAACAATTCTAGTATGCACAGTTTGCGGTTACCAGTTTTATAGATAGGGCTCAACGAGGTACAAGTCCCCAGGGTATCATCTCTACGTCTTCCAGCTTCTTCAGCTGATAGCAACATGAATTTCGTTCTCCCGAATTTAATGCTATGTAGTCCATACCTTGACCTTCTATTTCCCAAACCTTGATCTCTTCTGGGGTAGGGAATGGGTAAGTTTATATTTATAGAATATACTCTCGCTATCTAGTAACGGAACAGATATTACTACCAATAATCGTCTATTTTCTCAAGGTCACACATCCAAGGGCATTATAGTACTTCCACAATTCTTTAGTGGGGTCCACTGGTAGCCTTAAATGGCGGGGTAACTCGGCCTGTATGCCCAGTAATGCTTCCTTTAGGTGACCCGGGTTTACTATACTTGGGGAGAGGTGTCCTAATGACAGCATGTCTAATTGTGCTCTCACGTGTTCCCAAGGTCGTCAACGACTGACTAGTTTGTCGTACTTTATTCGTAATCGTCATTAGCTGGAAATATTTTTGCATGAATCCACTTATTTCCTGTAATTCAATCATTACAGTTTCTGTATTATTAATTACCTCTTGTCTTAGACAGGTTGTCTATTAACCAATTGATCCTGGCTCTATTTTTGGATACTTCAAACCTTGTCACATTTAATATCGTGACACTTTCTCTTGCCACCTGGGCAAGCGTCCTCTGATTTACTTCTACTTGTCCCAGTTTCCTTCTTATGAATTTAACGTCATCTTCAGTTACTGTTCCAAACAAGACACTCAACGCCTTTCCCACAATCGGGAGTACGGATCTTCGTTCCCGCGTCTGCAGTAACTCTATTCCCTGCAGGTAGTTTTGCATGTCTTTCCATTGAGCTTCTATCATAGTGGCTTCTGATTCTAGGGAGTGCAATAAGCTAAGGTTACCAGTTTTGTGCTTGGGATAATCTTGTCCTACTTTCAAGTGCATCCAGGGTATCATTTCTAACTTATCTAATAGCGACTCATACGGGTTCAAATCTATCACGAATGTGACCAACAACATAGAATTTCGTTATCCCTCGTTTTTTTAAAAATGGTGTTTTAATGCGTTTATCCGCCATCGTCACCACCAGTCGTGGCTATCACCATCATCGTCATCACCAACCCTTTCATCTTGATCATTCCTGAAAGGTAACAAATTCTCTTGTTGTTATTCTTCACAATCACTTAGTCTCGCTCGATTCATCACTCAATTCATTTCATTTTTTTTTTTTTTAGTTCGGCTCTTCCCTCCCTAACTAACCCCCAGCAGACAGAATGGTCCGGTCAGGTGTGCGTGGCGCCCACTCTAAAGGTCGTACTTTATGACACCACTGGTGATCAATCAGCAATGCCAATGAATTCTTCCGTCCCTCGTGAGGTGCAGCCCGCGACTCCATCCCTCCACTCACATCTACCATAGTCAGCCAATAGGATTTTGGATGAGCCAGTGTCGCTATCTGTCGACACTAAATGCTCCTATTCTGCACAGCCCTTTTGTTCTACTGAGATTTGGGGTTCTTCTCCTCCCTGATCTCATCTTCTGAGGTGATTCCTGTTCAACCTCTAACCTTCTTGCTGTGGTTAATTCTCGTCCAGGAGGTTTTTTGTCCTCTTCTTCATCCCCTGATTCTTCTTCCTGTTTAGAGTCTTCGCTTTGAATGTCTTCGATACCTCTCGACTCTATGTCTAAACTTTTCTTGTTCTTTATCCTTTCCTTAAGCTGGGAAAGGGGTATTTGATCCTCCTCCTCCCACTCGCTGGACCCTTCGTCCTGTTCAGGGTGCCTCTTTTTAAAGCCTTCGACTGCTTGTTTGGACCTCTTCGTCTTTTTCTTCCTTTTCTTCGGACATGGGGGTGCGATGGCGATTTCACAGGGTCTTCTCTGCACTGATTCAGTCGACGACTGAACATCGCTAATCCCCGCTGAGGGTTCCAACTCCGTCACTCGGACTGCTTCGTTTATCTGGTCAAGTCGACCTATCTCCTCATCTTCCTCGGAGTCTTCCTCCGTCTCCATTTCTTCCGGTTCAACCAGAGTTACCTTCCTTTTCCTTGTCTTCTTAGGCCTCGGCTCGCTCATTTCCAGGTTAGCTATTTCAGCCTTCTTCAGATCATTGGCATGAACCCTCCTCGCTCGTCCTGCCACTTGATCCCATATTACATATGATACTGGGCCCGTCTGCTCTACTATCCGGTAGTACGGTTCCCATCTCTGGTCTAGTTTTCCTTCTCTCTGGTGGATTTTATAGTAGACAGGGTCTCCAACCTTCAATTCTACCACCTTTCTTTCAGCATTCACCCTTTCATTTCTTTTCTTCTGGGCCCTCTTTATTCTTCTTCTGGCCTGTACGAATATCTTATGTTGCTGTTCCAGCAATAGTTGATGATGATCTTCTCCCATATACCTTCTTCGGGGCTTCAGTAGGTTATCTACAGGCAGGACCACGTCTCTGCCAAACAACAAAAAATAAGGAGAAAATCTGGAGGTTTCGTTTATCGTAAACCTCACGGCCGCCAGAGCCTGCGTCAAATACAAGTCCCAATTTCCAGTGTTTTCTCTGACCAACTTGGCCAATACATCTCCCAAGGTTCTATGAAACCTTTCCACTTTAGCATTTCCCTGGGGGTGATATGGGGATGTTTTTTATGTGCTCTACATTCAAACCTGTCAAAACCTCTCTCATGATGCTGTTCACATTCTCCGTGCCATTATCTGTTACCAATTGCACAGGGGCACCATACCTAGGGAAGATTTCGCTTATTATCAACCCGGCCACAGTTCTGGCCTTCTTGTCTGGTACTGCAAATGCTTCAGGCCAATTTGTTAGCCAATCGACAAAACTCACTATATAGTTGTTTCCTTGTGCAGTTTCCCCATATGGTCCTGATACATCCATACTCACTTTCTCGAAGGGAAAGTTTGGTACGTCTGTTTCCTCCAAGGGTGCCATTTCCTGCCTTCTGCTCTGCGACTGGCACACTACACAACTCGAACATAGTTAGTGACTTCTCCGTACAGTTTGGGCCAATAGTACTTTCTTCCTATGAGATCACATGTCCTATCAATTCCCATGTGACCCAACCTCTCGTGGCACTGTTCCAATATCTCTGGTCTTAAACTTTTGGGCACATACAACTTGGGTTTGATTTCTTCATCCCTTCCTGAGAGATAATACAGCCTTTCCTCTATTATGGCATACTTGGTGGTCTCTCCTGCCTTCACCTTCTCTCTTAGAGCAGCTATTTCACTGTCTGCTTGCTCCTTTTCGATTCCTTCCGTCCAGTAGGGATCGGTTATTATCTGGGCGTCCCCTTCTTCGTCCGATTCTAACATAGGGCGATCTTTTAGCTTATTAGAGTTAATTACTCCTATTCTATAGGCTTTATCATCTACTCCCTGTTCTACCTTTACAGATCTTTCTTCCAGTTGTTTCGGTATTCTTGAGAGTAAATCTGCGCACGTGTTTTCCCTTCCTGCCAAATACTCTATCTTACAGTGGTAGCCACTTAACTTAAGTGCCCACTGTTGAATTTTCTTATTATTTGTCCACTCTGCCTGCAATAGGTACTGCAGAGGCTTGTGGTCTGTCTTTATAGTGAAGACCGCACCATTTAAATAGTAGTCCAGTTTTTGGAGAGCATACATGATAGCATATGCTTCCCTCTCTATTACTGGCCACCTCTGTTGTGTCTCTGAGAGCTTATGGGAGAGGAAGTATATCGGTACTTCCTCTGGTATGCCTGGCACTGGTCCTTCCTTATCAGGACACGGCTGGGTAAGTACTGCCCTACACACTGCTCACTGGCATCCGTGTATAATATCATGGGCTTGCTGAGGTCTGGATACGTCAGCAGTGGAACGGTTGTCAACTGTTCCTTTAGCGAATCAAATGCTCGTTGACAGTCCTCTGTCCACTTGAACCTAGCGTATTTCTTCGTCAGGGCCACTAGCGGTATGGCAATTCTTGAAAATGCCGGGACGAAGCGCCGGTAGTAGCCTATAGCTCCTATAAAACCTCTTACCTGCCTCACTGTCTTAGGCTCTGGCATTTCCCTTATGACCTTTACCTTATCCATGTCGGGTTTAATACCGTCTCCGTTTATGACGAAGCCTAAATACCTAGTTTCTTCCCTCAGAAACTGACACTTTGACAATTTCAATTTTAATCCGTGTTTCCTCAACCTTCCCAACACCTGTCTTAAATGAAAAAAGTGTTGTTCCACTGTCTCCGAAAATATCAAGATATCGTCTAAATACGCCATGGCAAAGCTCTCGTATCCTCCTAACACTATTGACATTAGCTGTTGGAAGACTCCCGGGGCATTAGCTAAACCGAATGGCATCACTCTGAACTGAAACAGTCCCAGGTGACACGCGAATGCGGCCTTCTCCTTGTCAGCCTCATCCAGGGCTACCTGCCAATACCCGGACCTCAAGTCCAACGTAGAGAAGTACTTTGCCTTCCCTAATAATGCCAAAATGTCGTCTATCAATGGCAATGGCACCGCCAACGGCTTCGATATAGAATTCAGCTTTCTAAAATCTACACAGAAACGGTGGCCGCCATCTTTCTTACCTACTATTACTATTGGGAAGCTCCAAGGAGAGATCGATCTTTCGATCATCCCAGCTTCCAACATTTCCTCTACTGCCTCTTCTACAAGGGGTCTTTTATGTATAGGTGTTCGGTAGGGTTTTAATTTCACAGGGGGTGGTCTCCGGTGTCGATTTTCATTTCGACTGTGTGGGTCTGACCTAGTTCCTTATCTGACTGGGCTACCACATCTCGATTGTTCCTTAACAGACCCCCCACTCTGGTTCTAAATTGATCCGGTGCTAATATATCCTCATCTAAGATTCCTTTTGTTTGCTCTACTAGCTTCCTTCGTTCCTCCTCGAATCTCACCCGATTCAGAGTTCGTAGGGGAAGTGCTCTCCCTATCTTCTCCCCTCTCCTAACCTTTGATAGTCTTTTGGGCCTGGTTCACCATCATTATGGGCACCAACTCGGCTGCCTCCACTACCGTTTCGCATAGGGTTACCTCGTTATCTTCTAGGCCCTTTCCTTCTACAGGGACCAACTGCAGAGGTCCTCTCCGTACTTTTTTTTCTGACATTAGCCTACCCTTTCCCGACACTGCGGTCCTAGGAGGTAACTTTACATCTTCCTCCACCACTATGGTTATCTCTTCCTCTGGTGGGCATCCCAATGGCGTTCTCTCGCCGTTCACCACCAACACAGTAGGATTAAACTCAATCTGGGCCCTCTGGCTCCGGAGCCAATCTTCTCCCAAGATTGCCTCTGTACATAGGTCGGGGGTTACATAAAAATTTTGGGTGCTTTTCACCCTCCCAATCCTCACCGGGAGCCTCACCATCCCTTTTATCTCCAGGGGGGCCCCATCTGCTTGCGTGATCTCTATGTCCGCTTCTCGTAACCTTCTCTTCCGTTTCACCCGCCTGTATGTCTCCTCTCTCATCAATGACACAGATGCTCCTGTGTCCACCAAAGCCCTCATCTCTCTACCACCTATCTCTGCTTTACAGGATAGTTCTCTCTCTTGCGTTAGCGAAGAGAACACCTGGGCTTTCTTCTTCCTGGGTCCCCACCTTTGGGTTAACCCAGCCATAGGCGCCGGTAATAATAATTCATCTTCATTTCTTTTATGAGGTGGAGTTCTGCGCCCCCTGCACCTGGGTGACCCCGGCCGGACCTCTCTCGGTCTCCCATGGCCGTTTCTAAGAATACAGTTTCTTTTCAGGTGTCCTGGCCTCCTGCAAAACCAGCACCTTCTTGCTGGACAGCTTGCCGCAAAGTGGCCCCATCCGACCACATGTCCAACATTTTGCTCTTTCTCTTTTTAACTGGGTTGGCCTTTGTGTCTATCCTCAGGGGAACCGTCCCCTATTCAAGCGGTTCGCCCACCCACTGGTCCAAGTTTTTATTTCTCTCCTTTTTAACTGGGCCACCCTCCCTCTTAATTCTGGGGTGGCCCGCTGGCTTTTCCCTGGTCCGGTCTCTTGGGCTCAGCCTTCCTTGTTAATATTGGTGGGGCACCCTTCTTCAGCCCGCACCACTTGGCCAGGTGTCCTTTCTTACCACACCTGGTGCATCTGTCCTGATTGAAGTCTGGGGCAATCCCCACTTCGTCGGACATTCCGCCGCCCTGTGGTCCTCGTACCCACAGGTCCAGCAGACCAGCCCATATCGACCCGGCGTGGGCTTATAAAAGCCATGCCTGGTCGACCATGCCCTTCTATTGGGGTCCTCCTCCCATATTTCTGCCCGATCCACCTCTTCCTTAACCCCTCTGATTCCATACGGGGGTTCTTCCGCCTACCCCCCCTTCTTCCAGCCTCCTGACTTGGTGTCTGCTTCTTCCCACACCTCTTCACCTTATCCCATACCCCCTGGCTCTCTCTGGCCAGCTCTATCGCTGCCGACAGTCTGAGCGGTCCCTCTTTCAGGACGTCGTGCCGAACACGCTCATCACTCAGAGCTTCCACATACAGGTCCGCCAGTTGGGCCTGCATGACTGCGTTGTCCCTGACCACCTCGGGGAATGCTAATGACGATAGCCTTCCCGCTCGGGCCCCCAATTCTCCCGGGGTCTCCTCCCGAAGCTGTGTTAGTTTTAAAAGGGCCCTCATGGCCTCTATGGCCGTACCCTCGTCGGCGAACTCTTTGGTCAGCAGTTTTTTACTTCTTCCCAGGCCAAGCGGGGATGATTTTCCAAGAGTCCCCTTACGAACTCCGACTTTTTTCCCTTTGTGGCATCGTATGCCAGGTACAGGGTTTCCTGGTCCGAGAGCTCGTAGATGGTTCGGCTCTTTTCGAGGATTGTCAGCCAGTTCCTGAACTCCTTCCCACTACCATCAAACACTGGGACCCTCGGTCCACCCAACAGCCCCCTTAAATCTACTGACAACCCCCGCCCTACTTCTTCTTCACCCCCCACTGCTCTATCCGACTCATAATCTGACATGTCTACAGAGAGCAACAATCGAGGTAGGGAAATAAACAAGGTGTCCTACCTTACAGACGATTCTGTTCCTTCTTTTCCTTTGGTCCCGGGTCGTTCTGATTTCTGCTTGAACCTTTCAGCAACGGCGGTCGATCGTGGTCTTCTCAGGGTTGAAATCCCTCGGTCACCACGGCACCATATGTGACGTGGTTGTCTCAGGGTTGATCCGTTGGTCACGGCACCACTTGTGACGGTTACACACCTGGCCCAGTGTCGGATCCTTTGGTTACGGCGCCAACGGTGACGTCGCTCCTCCTGGTCGCTCCTCCTGGGTCCAAGCGCGTGCTCCAACCCTTTGGTCAGATGATCACCAGCCTCGCCTTTCCCGACTCGCTTCCAATACCTGGTCACTAAAGCAACTATACCGATCTCCGGTCTGTCTACCCACGCTGTGTTTAGATCTTAGACAGACGGGACCAGCAGGGATCGGGGCCGATACAAGTTGAGTCCGACGGGGTGGCAAAACACAAATAAAATAAAAACTCACGACACCAAACAAAATTGCTGATAAAAAGGGTAACAACCTTTTATATCTTAAAGTCCGTTACATAAAAACAAAATTGTTCTCAATTCCCGACCCGCTCTGTGGACTATGGCACCAAGCTTCTATCACACAATAAAAAAATGTCGAATTACCTACTTTCTAGAATCATGTATGTATGTCGGAGTGTGGTTCAGTTCGACACTGGGGCTAATTTCTATCGATCATTCGCAGTTGATTCTTCTCTCCGACTTGAGTTGTATTTCTTCTTCTTCGTTTGTTTAGACTGGTAGATTTCTTGTTTTCAACCCAGTGGAAGATTTCTTTGGAAGTGGAAGATTTTTCTTTCGATTCAGTGGATTCAGTGGAAGATTTCTTGTCTTCAATTCGGTGGAAGATTTCTTGCCCTTTTCGAGGATTGGAATTCTTTCTTGTCTTCAACTTGGGCTGGAAGGATTTCTTGTTTCGAGGATTCTTCTGTCGTCCGAGGGTGAACTGCAACTCACGCCCAACCAACTCAACTTCAACTCCAACTTCAACTCAACTTCAGCTCCAACTGATTTCTGCCGACTGGGGTCCTGCTTATATTGACGCCGCAACAAACCGGGGTGGGTCGGTCGGCGTCAGGGGTTTCTCGATAATTTCAAAAGCCGTATTAATTTTGACTTTCCATTATCGTTATTGTTTTCACCCCTACTTTCTCACAGTGCTCTTGGGGGGGCGGCGCATATCTATTTCTCTTAGTCTCTCTCATGTCAGGTGATCGCTCTCAACCAATCGTTCCCGATCGAACCTTTCTTTCTCTTCTTTTCCGCAGCCCACGTGACCGCCTCGTCCAACAGTTATTGATCGAGGTTTTCTTTCCTTCTTCTTCCGCGGTCACGTGATTGTATTCGACCAATTGTTATTGACCGAACACCCTCTCCCTTTTGTTGGCGGGTGTGGTTACATCGTGCTGGTTTTAAAAAAAACAAAATCCGATTTCGCACCTTTTTGCACGTACGCAAAATGACAATCCTTGCCCTCTCTCACCTGGACTTTGTCAAACAGCCCGCTGCTAATTAGTCTTGACTTTTAGAAAGGATCTTTTCCGCCTTCCTGGCGCCCTCCGTGGTCCAAAAACAATTGCTCTTCTTTTTACCTCTTTGTTTTTCCTGATAGCCGAGAATCTTAATTATCTAGGTCGAAATATCTCTACTTTCTTAACGTGGGTGTCCAATTCTTAACAGGTCAATTCCGTATATCGTTTTCACCAGTCACTTCCCCAACCCAAAGACACTTTCTCTCTGACTAAAGTAAAATTCATTTCTATTATTCTAATTTAAAAGTTACCTTTCGTTATTTTGATAAGAATTCTTCTACGAAAATGTCGGTCAGCGCTCGCGACCGATATCTCCAATTCTATTCTTTCAACAAAAAATTAAGGTCAGTCAGAGGCTCTGACCGACATCTGGTCCACACCCAGCGGCCTGTTTTGATATCATGTCTTTTCCTTTCTTTTCCCCCCTTTTGTTATTATCTTTCCTTTCTTCCTTTTTTTTTCTTTCTTTCTTTTCCTTGCTTTAGGATCGTTTAGTACATTCTTAGTGAATTATTTTCAACCCAGTTATTTTCCGTTTTAAAAAAAAAAATTAACAACCTGTTTAATAAACTGAATAAGAAAAAATTAACTCATATTTCTATGAATATTTCCAATAAATGGAAACCAGTGCTTAATAGCCTCAATCCATGAATTCTAATGAAAAATAATTTCGATCATGTTCTAGATGAGGGATTTGCCTATCCGTTTTGATAAATTGAAGAATGGAACCGTAAATTTAAAGGACCGAACGAAGGAAAAATACAGTGATCACCCACTTTGCGTCCACCGCATTTTTCGTGGAAATCCTAATTACCTAAGATGAAACCTGTGCTTAATATCCTCAATCCATGAATTCTAATGAAAAATAATTTCGATCATGTTCTAGATGAGGGATTTGCCTATCCGTTTTGATAAATTGAAGAATGGAACCGTAAATTTAAAGGACCGAACGAAGGGAAAAATACAGTGATCACCCACTTTGCGTCCACCGCATTTTTCGTGGAAATCCTAATTACCTAAGATGAAACCAGTGCTTAATAGCCTCAATCCATGAATTCTAATGAAAAATAATTTCGATCATGTTCTAGATGAGGGATTTGCCTATCCGTTTTGATAAATTGAAGAATGGAACCGTAAATTTAAAGGACCGAACGAAGGGAAAAATACAGTGATCACCCACTTTGCGTCCACCGCATTTTTCGTGGAAATCCTAATTACCTAAGATGAAACCAGTGCTTAATAGCCTCAATCCATGAATTCTAATGAAAAAAAATAATTTCGATCATGTTCTAGATGAGGATTTGCCTATCCGTTTTGATAAATTGAAGAATGGAACCGTAAATTTAAAGGACCGAACGAAGGGAAAAATACAGTGATCACCCACTTTGCGTCCACCGCATTTTTCGTGGAAATCCTAATTACCTGAGATGAAACCAGTGCTTAATAGCCTCAATCCATGAATTCTAATGAAAAATAATTTCGATCATGTTCTAGATGAGGGATTTGCCTATCCGTTTTGATAAATTGAAGAATGGAACCGTAAATTTAAAGGACCGAACGAAGGGAAAAATACAGTGATCACCCACTTTGCGTCCACCGCATTTTTCGTGGAAATCCTAATTACCTGAGATGAAACCAGTGCTTAATAGCCTCAATCCATGAATTCTAATGAAAATAATTTCGATCATGTTCTAGATGAGGATTTGCCTATCCGTTTTGATAAATTGAAGAATGGAACCGTAAATTTAAAGGACCGAACGAAGGGAAAAATACAGTGATCACCCACTTTGCGTCCACCGCATTTTTCGTGGAAATCCTAATTACCTAAGATGAAACCAGTGCTTAATAGCCTCAATCCATGAATTCTAATGAAAAATAATTTCGATCATGTTCTAGATGAGGGATTTGCCTATCCGTTTTGATAAATTGAAGAATGGAACCGTAAATTTAAAGGACCGAACGAAGGAAAAATACAGTGATCACCCACTTTGCGTCCACCGCATTTTTCGTGGAAATCCTAATTACCTGAGATGAAACCAGTGCTTAATAGCCTCAATCCATGAATTCTAATGAAAAATAATTTCGATCATGTTCTAGATGAGGATTTGCCTATCCGTTTTGATAAATTGAAGAATGGAACCGTAAATTTAAAGGACCGAACGAAGGGAAAATACAGTGATCACCCACTTTGCGTCCACCGCATTTTTCGTGGAAATCCTAATTACCTAAGATGAAACCAGTGCTTAATAGCCTCAATCCATGAATTCTAATGAAAAATAATTTCGATCATGTTCTAGATGAGGGATTTGCCTATCCGTTTTGATAAATTGAAGAATGGAACCGTAAATTTAAAGGACCGAACGAAGGGAAAAATACAGTGATCACCCACTTTGCGTCCACCGATTTTCGTGGAAATCCTAATTACCTGAGATGAAACCTGTGCTTAATAGCCTCAATCCATGAATTCTAATGAAAAATAATTTCGATCATGTTCTAGATGAGGGATTTGCCTATCCGTTTTGATAAATTGAAGAATGGAACCGTAAATTTAAAGGACCGAACGAAGGGAAAAATACAGTGATCACCCACTTTGCGTCCACCGCATTTTTCGTGGAAATCCTAATTACCTGAGATGAAACCAGTGCTTAATAGCCTCAATCCATGAATTCTAATGAAAAATAATTTCGATCATGTTCTAGATGAGGGATTTGCCTATCCGTTTTGATAAATTGAAGAATGGAACCGTAAATTTAAAGGACCGAACGAAGGAAAAATACAGTGATCACCCACTTTGCGTCCACCGCATTTTTCGTGGAAATCCTAATTACCTGAGATGAAACCAGTGCTTAATAGCCTCAATCCATGAATTCTAATGAAAAATAATTTCGATCATGTTCTAGATGAGGATTTGCCTATCCGTTTTGATAAATTGAAGAATGGAACCGTAAATTTAAAGGACCGAACGAAGGGAAAAATACAGTGATCACCCACTTTGCGTCCACCGCATTTTTCGTGGAAATCCTAATTACCTGAGATGAAACCAGCGCTTAATAGCCTCAATCCATGAATTCTAATGAAAAATAATTTCGATCATGTTCTAGATGAGGATTTGCCTATCCGTTTTGATAAATTGAAGAATGGAACCGTAAATTTAAAGGACCGAACGAAGGGAAAAAATACAGTGATCACCCACTTTGCGTCCACCGCATTTTTCGTGGAAATCCTAATTACCTGAGATGAAACCAGTGCTTAATAGCCTCAATCCATGAATTCTAATGAAAAATAATTTCGATCATGTTCTAGATGAGGGATTTGCCTATCCGTTTTGATAAATTGAAGAATGGAACCGTAAATTTAAAGGACCGAACGAAGGGAAAAATACAGTGATCACCCACTTTGCGTCCACCGCATTTTTCGTGGAAATCCTAATTACCTAAGATGAAACCTGTGCTTAATAGCCTCAATCCATGAATTCTAATGAAAAATAATTTCGATCATGTTCTAGATGAGGGATTTGCCTATCCGTTTTGATAAATTGAAGAATGGAACCGTAAATTTAAAGGACCGAACGAAGGGAAAAATACAGTGATCACCCACTTTGCGTCCACCGCATTTTTCGTAGAAATCCTAATTACCTAAGATGAAACCAGTGCTTAATAGCCTCAATCCATGAATTCTAATGAAAAATAATTTCGATCATGTTCTAGATGAGGGATTTGCCTATCCGTTTTGATAAATTGAAGAATGGAACCGTAAATTTAAAGGACCGAACGAAGGGAAAAATACAGTGATCACCCACTTTGCGTCCACCGCATTTTTCGTAGAAATCCTAATTACCTAAGATGAAACCAGCGCTTAATAGCCTCAATCCATGAATTCTAATGAAAAATAATTTCGATCATGTTCTAGATGAGGGATTTGCCTATCCGTTTTGATAAATTGAAGAATGGAACCGTAAATTTAAAGGACCGAACGAAGGGAAAAATACAGTGATCACCCACTTTGCGTCCACCGCATTTTTCGTAGAAATCCTAATTACCTAAGATGAAACCAGCGCTTAATAGCCTCAATCCATGAATTCTAATGAAAAATAATTTCGATCATGTTCTAGATGAGGGATTTGCCTATCCGTTTTGATAAATTGAAGAATGGAACCGTAAATTTAAAGGACCGAACGAAGGAAAAATACAGTGATCACCCACTTTGCGTCCACCGCATTTTTCGTGGAAATCCTAATTACCTGAGATGAAACCAGCGCTTAATAGCCTCAATCCATGAATTCTAATGAAAAATAATTTCGATCATGTTCTAGATGAGGGATTTGCCTATCCGTTTTGATAAATTGAAGAATGGAACCGTAAATTTAAAGGACCGAACGAAGGGAAAAAATACAGTGATCACCCAATTTGCGTCCACCGCATTTTTCGTAGAAATCCTAATTACCTGAGATGAAACCAGCGCTTAATATCCTCAATCCATGAATTCTAATGAAAATAATTTTCGATCATGTTCTAGATGAGGGATTTGCCTATCCGTTTTGATAAATTGAAGAATGGAACCGTAAATTTAAAGGACCGAACGAAGGGAAAAAATACAGTGATCACCCACTTTGCGTCCACCGCATTTTTCGTGGAAATCCTAATTACCTGAGATGAAACCAGTGCTTAATAGCCTCAATCCATGAATTCTAATGAAAATAATTTCGATCATGTTCTAGATGAGGGATTTGCCTATCCGTTTTGATAAATTGAAGAATGGAACCGTAAATTTAAAGGACCGAACGAAGGAAAAATACAGTGATCACCCACTTTGCGTCCACCGCATTTTTCGTAGAAATCCTAATTACCTGAGATGAAACCAGCGCTTAATAGCCTCAATCCATGAATTCTAATGAAAAATAATTTCGATCATGTTCTAGATGAGGGATTTGCCTATCCGTTTTGATAAATTGAAGAATGGAACCGTAAATTTAAAGGACCGAACGAAGGGAAAAATACAGTGATCACCCACTTTGCGTCCACCGCATTTTTCGTGGAAATCCTAATTACCTGAGATGAAACCAGCGCTTAATAGCCTCAATCCATGAATTCTAATGAAAAATAATTTCGATCATGTTCTAGATGAGGGATTTGCCTATCCGTTTTGATAAATTGAAGAATGGAACCGTAAATTTAAAGGACCGAACGAAGGGAAAAATACAGTGATCACCCACTTTGCGTCCACCGCATTTTTCGTAGAAATCCTAATTACCTGAGATGAAACCAGCGCTTAATAGCCTCAATCCATGAATTCTAATGAAAAATAATTTCGATCATGTTCTAGATGAGGGATTTGCCTATCCGTTTTGATAAATTGAAGAATGGAACCGTAAATTTAAAGGACCGAACGAAGGAAAAATACAGTGATCACCCACTTTGCGTCCACCGCATTTTTCGTAGAAATCCTAATTACCTGAGATGAAACCAGTGCTTAATAGCCTCAATCCATGAATTCTAATGAAAAATAATTTCGATCATGTTCTAGATGAGGGATTTGCCTATCCGTTTTGATAAATTGAAGAATGGAACCGTAAATTTAAAGGACCGAACGAAGGAAAATACAGTGATCACCCACTTTGCGTCCACCGCATTTTTCGTGGAAATCCTAATTACCTAAGATGAAACCAGCGCTTAATAGCCTCAATCCATGAATTCTAATGAAAAATAATTTCGATCATGTTCTAGATGAGGGATTTGCCTATCCGTTTTGATAAATTGAAGAATGGAAACGTAAATTTAAAGGACCGAACGAAAGGAAAAATACAGTGATCACCCACTTTGCGTCCACCGCATTTTTCGTAGAAATCCTAATTACCTGAGATGAAACCAGCGCTTAATAGCCTCAATCCATGAATTCTAATGAAAAATAATTTCGATCATGTTCTAGATGAGGGATTTGCCTATCCGTTTTGATAAATTGAAGAATGGAACCGTAAATTTAAAGGACCGAACGAAGGGAAAATACAGTGATCACCCACTTTGCGTCCACCGCATTTTTCGTAGAAATCCTAATTACCTGAGATGAAACCAGCGCTTAATAGCCTCAATCCATGAATTCTAATGAAAAATAATTTCGATCATGTTCTAGATGGGGGATTTGCCTATCCGTTTTGATAAATTGAAGAATGGAACCGTAAATTTAAAGGACCGAACGAAGGGAAAAATACAGTGATCACCCACTTTGCGTCCACCGCATTTTTCGTAGAAATCCTAATTACCTAAGATGAAACCAGTGCTTAATAGCCTCAATCCATGAATTCTAATGAAAAATAATTTCGATCATGTTCTAGATGAGGGATTTGCCTATCCGTTTTGATAAATTGAAGAATGGAACCGTAAATTTAAAGGACCGAACGAAGGGAAAAATACAGTGATCACCCACTTTGCGTCCACCGCATTTTTCGTAGAAATCCTAATTACCTGAGATGAAACCAGCGCTTAATAGCCTCAATCCATGAATTCTAATGAAAAATAATTTCGATCATGTTCTAGATGAGGGATTTGCCTATCCGTTTTGATAAATTGAAGAATGGAACCGTAAATTTAAAGGACCGAACGAAGGGAAAAATACAGTGATCACCCACTTTGCGTCCACCGCATTTTTCGTGGAAATCCTAATTACCTAAGATGAAACCAGTGCTTAATAGCCTCAATCCATGAATTCTAATGAAAAATAATTTCGATCATGTTCTAGATGAGGGATTTGCCTATCCGTTTTGATAAATTGAAGAATGGAACCGTAAATTTAAAGGACCGAACGAAGGAAAAATACAGTGATCACCCACTTTGCGTCCACCGCATTTTTCGTAGAAATCCTAATTACCTGAGATGAAACCAGCGCTTAATAGCCTCAATCCATGAATTCTAATGAAAAATAATTTCGATCATGTTCTAGATGAGGGATTTGCCTATCCGTTTTGATAAATTGAAGAATGGAACCGTAAATTTAAAGGACCGAACGAAGGAAAAATACAGTGATCACCCACTTTGCGTCCACCGCATTTTTCGTAGAAATCCTAATTACCTAAGATGAAACCAGCGCTTAATAGCCTCAATCCATGAATTCTAATGAAAAATAATTTCGATCATGTTCTAGATGAGGGATTTGCCTATCCGTTTTGATAAATTGAAGAATGGAACCGTAAATTTAAAGGACCGAACGAAGGGAAAAATACAGTGATCACCCACTTTGCGTCCACCGCATTTTTCGTAGAAATCCTAATTACCTGAGATGAAACCAGCGCTTAATAGCCTCAATCCATGAATTCTAATGAAAAATAATTTCGATCATGTTCTAGATGAGGGATTTGCCTATCCGTTTTGATAAATTGAAGAATGGAACCGTAAATTTAAAGGACCGAACGAAGGGGAAAAATACAATGATCACCCACTTTGCGTCCACCGCATTTTTCGTAGAAATCCTAATTACCTAAGATGAAACCAGTGCTTAATAGCCTCAATCCATGAATTCTAATGAAAAATAATTTCGATCATGTTCTAGATGAGGGATTTGCCTATCCGTTTTGATAAATTGAAGAATGGAACCGTAAATTTAAAGGACCGAACGAAGGAAAAATACAGTGATCACCCACTTTGCGTCCACCGCATTTTTCGTAGAAATCCTAATTACCTAAGATGAAACCAGCGCTTAATATCCTCAATCCATGAATTCTAATGAAAAATAATTTCGATCATGTTCTAGATGAGGGATTTGCCTATCCGTTTTGATAAATTGAAGAATGGAACCGTAAATTTAAAGGACCGAACGAAGGAAAAATACAGTGATCACCCACTTTGCGTCCACCGCATTTTTCGTAGAAATCCTAATTACCTGAGATGAAACCAGCGCTTAATAGCCTCAATCCATGAATTCTAATGAAAAATAATTTCGATCATGTTCTAGATGAGGGATTTGCCTATCCGTTTTGATAAATTGAAGAATGGAACCGTAAATTTAAAGGACCGAACGAAGGGAAAAATACAGTGATCACCCACTTTGCGTCCACCGCATTTTTCGTGGAAATCCTAATTACCTGAGATGAAACCAGCGCTTAATAGCCTCAATCCATGAATTCTAATGAAAAATAATTTCGATCATGTTCTAGATGAGGGATTTGCCTATCCGTTTTGATAAATTGAAGAATGGAACCGTAAATTTAAAGGACCGAACGAAGGGAAAAATACAGTGATCACCCACTTTGCGTCCACCGCATTTTTTCGTGGAAATCCTAATTACCTAAGATGAAACCAGCGCTTAATATCCTCAATCCATGAATTCTAATGAAAAATAATTTCGATCATGTTCTAGATGAGGGATTTGCCTATCCGTTTTGATAAATTGAAGAATGGAACCGTAAATTTAAAGGACCGAACGAAGGAAAAATACAGTGATCACCCACTTTGCGTCCACCGCATTTTTCGTAGAAATCCTAATTACCTAAGATGAAACCAGTGCTTAATAGCCTCAATCCATGAATTCTAATGAAAAATAATTTCGATCATGTTCTAGATGAGGGATTTGCCTATCCGTTTTGATAAATTGAAGAATGGAACCGTAAATTTAAAGGACCGAACGAAGGGAAAAATACAGTGATCACCCACTTTGCGTCCACCGCATTTTTCGTGGAAATCCTAATTACCTGAGATGAAACCAGCGCTTAATATCCTCAATCCATGAATTCTAATGAAAAATAATTTCGATCATGTTCTAGATGAGGGATTTGCCTATCCGTTTTGATAAATTGAAGAATGGAACCGTAAATTTAAAGGACCGAACGAAGGGAAAAATACAGTGATCACCCACTTTGCGTCCACCGCATTTTTCGTGGAAATCCTAATTACCTGAGATGAAACCAGCGCTTAATATCCTCAATCCATGAATTCTAATGAAAAATAATTTCGATCATGTTCTAGATGAGGGATTTGCCTATCCGTTTTGATAAATTGAAGAATGGAACCGTAAATTTAAAGGACCGAACGAAGGGAAAAATACAGTGATCACCCACTTTGCGTCCACCGCATTTTTCGTGGAAATCCTAATTACCTAAGATGAAACCAGCGCTTAATAGCCTCAATCCATGAATTCTAATGAAAATAATTTCGATCATGTTCTAGATGAGGGATTTGCCTATCCGTTTTGATAAATTGAAGAATGGAACCGTAAATTTAAAGGACCGAACGAAGGGAAAAATACAGTGATCACCCACTTTGCGTCCACCGCATTTTTCGTGGAAATCCTAATTACCTAAGATGAAACCAGTGCTTAATAGCCTCAATCCATGAATTCTAATGAAAAATAATTTCGATCATGTTCTAGATGAGGGATTTGCCTATCCGTTTTGATAAATTGAAGAATGGAACCGTAAATTTAAAGGACCGAACGAAGGAAAAATACAGTGATCACCCACTTTGCGTCCACCGCATTTTTCGTAGAAATCCTAATTACCTAAGATGAAACCAGTGCTTAATAGCCTCAATCCATGAATTCTAATGAAAAATAATTTCGATCATGTTCTAGATGAGGGATTTGCCTATCCGTTTTGATAAATTGAAGAATGGAACCGTAAATTTAAAGGACCGAACGAAGGGAAAAATACAGTGATCACCCACTTTGCGTCCACCGCATTTTTCGTAGAAATCCTAATTACCTAAGATGAAACCAGTGCTTAATAGCCTCAATCCATGAATTCTAATGAAAAATAATTTCGATCATGTTCTAGATGAGGGATTTGCCTATCCGTTTTGATAAATTGAAGAATGGAACCGTAAATTTAAAGGACCGAACGAAGGGAAAAATACAGTGATCACCCACTTTGCGTCCACCGCATTTTTCGTAGAAATCCTAATTACCTAAGATGAAACCAGTGCTTAATAGCCTCAATCCATGAATTCTAATGAAAAATAATTTCGATCATGTTCTAGATGAGGGATTTGCCTATCCGTTTTGATAAATTGAAGAATGGAACCGTAAATTTAAAGGACCGAACGAAGGGAAAAATACAGTGATCACCCACTTTGCGTCCACCGCATTTTTCGTGGAAATCCTAATTACCTAAGATGAAACCAGTGCTTAATAGCCTCAATCCATGAATTCTAATGAAAATAATTTCGATCATGTTCTAGATGAGGGATTTGCCTATCCGTTTTGATAAATTGAAGAATGGAACCGTAAATTTAAAGGACCGAACGAAGGGAAAAATACAGTGATCACCCACTTTGCGTCCACCGCATTTTTCGTGGAAATCCTAATTACCTAAGATGAAACCAGTGCTTAATAGCCTCAATCCATGAATTCTAATGAAAAATAATTTCGATCATGTTCTAGATGAGGATTTGCCTATCCGTTTTGATAAATTGAAGAATGGAACCGTAAATTTAAAGGACCGAACGAAGGAAATATACAGTGATCACCCACTTTGCGTCCACCGCATTTTTCGTAGAAATCCTAATTACCTAAGATGAAACCTGTGCTTAATAGCCTCAATCCATGAATTCTAATGAAAAATAATTTCGATCATGTTCTAGATGAGGGATTTGCCTATCCGTTTTGATAAATTGAAGAATGGAACCGTAAATTTAAAGGACCGAACGAAGGGAAAAATACAGTGATCACCCACTTTGCGTCCACCGCATTTTTCGTAGAAATCCTAATTACCTGAGATGAAACCAGTGCTTAATAGCCTCAATCCATGAATTCTAATGAAAAATAATTTCGATCATGTTCTAGATGAGGGATTTGCCTATCCGTTTTGATAAATTGAAGAATGGAACCGTAAATTTAAAGGACCGAACGAAGGAAAAATACAGTGATCACCCACTTTGCGTCCACCGCATTTTTCGTAGAAATCCTAATTACCTGAGATGAAACCAGTGCTTAATAGCCTCAATCCATGAATTCTAATGAAAAATAATTTCGATCATGTTCTAGATGAGGGATTTGCCTATCCGTTTTGATAAATTGAAGAATGGAACCGTAAATTTAAAGGACCGAACGAAGGGAAAAATACAGTGATCACCCACTTTGCGTCCACCGCATTTTTCGTGGAAATCCTAATTACCTGAGATGAAACCAGTGCTTAATAGCCTCAATCCATGAATTCTAATGAAAAATAATTTCGATCATGTTCTAGATGAGGGATTTGCCTATCCGTTTTGATAAATTGAAGAATGGAACCGTAAATTTAAAGGACCGAACGAAGGGAAAATACAGTGATCACCCACTTTTGCGTCCACCGCATTTTTTCGTGGAAATCCTAATTACCTGAGATGAAACCAGCGCTTAATATCCTCAATCCATGAATTCTAATGAAAAATAATTTCGATCATGTTCTAGATGAGGGATTTGCCTATCCGTTTTGATAAATTGAAGAATGGAACCGTAAATTTAAAGGACCGAACGAAGGGAAAAATACAGTGATCACCCACTTTGCGTCCACCGCATTTTTCGTAGAAATCCTAATTACCTGAGATGAAACCAGCGCTTAATAGCCTCAATCCATGAATTCTAATGAAAAATATTTTCGATCATGTTCTAGATGAGGGATTTGCCTATCCGTTTTGATAAATTGAAGAATGGAACCGTAAATTTAAAGGACCGAACGAAGGGAAAAATACAGTGATCACCCACTTTGCGTCCACCGCATTTTTCGTGGAAATCCTAATTACCTGAGATGAAACCAGTGCTTAATAGCCTCAATCCATGAATTCTAATGAAAAATAATTTCGATCATGTTCTAGATGAGGGATTTGCCTATCCGTTTTGATAAATTGAAGAATGGAACCGTAAATTTAAAGGACCGAACGAAGGGAAAAATACAGTGATCACCCACTTTGCGTCCACCGCATTTTCGTAGAAATCCTAATTACCTGAGATGAAACCAGTGCTTAATAGCCTCAATCCATGAATTCTAATGAAAAATAATTTCGATCATGTTCTAGATGAGGGATTTGCCTATCCGTTTTGATAAATTGAAGAATGGAACCGTAAATTTAAAGGACCGAACGAAGGGAAAAATACAGTGATCACCCACTTTGCGTCCACCGCATTTTTCGTGGAAATCCTAATTACCTGAGATGAAACCAGCGCTTAATATCCTCAATCCATGAATTCTAATGAAAAATAATTTCGATCATGTTCTAGATGAGGGATTTGCCTATCCGTTTTGATAAATTGAAGAATGGAACCGTAAATTTAAAGGACCGAACGAAGGGAAAAATACAGTGATCACCCACTTTGCGTCCACCGCATTTTTCGTAGAAATCCTAATTACCTAAGATGAAACCAGCGCTTAATATCCTCAATCCATGAATTCTAATGAAAATAATTTCGATCATGTTCTAGATGAGGGATTTGCCTATCCGTTTTGATAAATTGAAGAATGGAACCGTAAATTTAAAGGACCGAACGAAGGGAAAATACAGTGATCACCCACTTTGCGTCCACCGCATTTTCGTAGAAATCCTAATTACCTGAGATGAAACCAGTGCTTAATATCCTCAATCCATGAATTCTAATGAAAAATAATTTCGATCATGTTCTAGATGAGGGATTTGCCTGTCCGTTTTGATAAATTGAAGAATGGAACCGTAAATTTAAAGGACCGAACGAAGGGAAATATACAGTGATCACCCACTTTGCGTCCACCGCATTTTTCGTAGAAATCCTAATTACCTAAGATGAAACCAGTGCTTAATATCCTCAATCCATGAATTCTAATGAAAATAATTTCGATCATGTTCTAGATGAGGGATTTGCCTATCCGTTTTGATAAATTGAAGAATGGAACCGTAAATTTAAAGGACCGAACGAAGGGAAAATACAGTGATCACCCACTTTGCGTCCACCGCATTTTTCGTGGAAATCCTAATTACCTGAGATGAAACCAGCGCTTAATATCCTCAATCCATGAATTCTAATGAAAAATAATTTCGATCATGTTCTAGATGAGGGATTTGCCTATCCGTTTTGATAAATTGAAGAATGGAACCGTAAATTTAAAGGACCGAACGAAGGGAAAAATACAGTGATCACCCACTTTGCGTCCACCGCATTTTTCGTAGAAATCCTAATTACCTTAAGATGAAACCAGCGCTTAATATCCTCAATCCATGAATTCTAATGAAAAATAATTTCGATCATGTTCTAGATGAGGGATTTGCCTGTCCGTTTTGATAAATTGAAGAATGGAACCGTAAATTTAAAGGACCGAAAAAGGGAAAATACAGTGATCACCCACTTTGCGTCCACCGCATTTTTCGTGGAAATCCTAATTACCTGAGATGAAACCAGTGCTTACTATCCTCAATCCATGAATTCTAATGAAAAATAATTTTCGATCATGTTCTAGATGAGGATTTGCCTGTCCGTTTTGATAAATTAAAGAAAGGAAACGTAAATTTAAAGGACCGAAAAAAGGGAAATATACAGTGATCACCCACTTTGCGTCCACCGCATTTTTCGTGGAAATCCTAATTACCTGAGATGAAACCAGTGCTTAATAGCCTCAATCCATGAATTCTAATGAAAAATATTTTCGATCATGTTTTAGATGAGGATTTGCCTGTCCGTTTTGATAAATTAAAAGAATGGAAACGTAAATTTAAAGGACAGAACGAAGGGAAATATACAGTGATCACCCACTTTGCGTCCACCGCATTTTCGTGGAAATCCTAATTACTTGATATGAAACCAGTGCTTACTAGGCTCACTCCATGAATTCTAATGAAAAATATTTTTCGATCAAGTTTTAGATGAGGGATTTGCCTGTCCGTTAATGATAAATTAAACAAAGGAAACGTAAATGTAAAGACCAGAAAGAAGAAGGGAAAATACAGTGATCACCCACTTTCCGTCCACCGCATTTTTCGTGAAATCCTAATTACCTTGAGATGAAACCAGTGCTTACTATCCTCAATCCATGAATTCTAATGAAAAATATTTTCGATCAAGTTTTTAGATGAGGGATTTGCCTGTCCCTTTTGATAAATTAAAGAATGGAAACGTAAATGTAAAGGCCCAGAACGAAGGAAAAATACAGTGATCACCCACTTTGCGTCCACGCATTTTTTCGTGGAAATCCTAATTACTTGATATGAAACCAGTGCTTACTAGGCTCACTCCATGAATTCTAATGAAAAATATTTTCGATCAAGTTTTAGATGAGGGATTTGCCTGTCCCTTTTGATAAATTAAAGAAAGGAAACGTAAATATAAAGCCCAGAAAAAGGGAAATATACAGTGATCACCCACTTTGCGTCCACCGCATTTTTCGTGGAAATCCTAATTACTTGATATGAAACCAGTGCTTACTAGGCTCACTCCATGAATTCTAATGAAAAATATTTTCGATCAAGTTTTAGATGAGGGATTTGCCTGTCCGTAATGATAAATTAAAGAAAGGAAACGTAAATGTAAAGCCCAGAAAAAGGGAAATATACAGTGATCACCCACTTTGCGTCCACCGCATTTTTTCGTGGAAATCCTAATTACCTTGATATGAAACCAGTGCTTACTAGGCTCAATCCATGAATTCTAATGAAAATATTTTCGATCAAGTTTTAGATGAGGGATTTACCTGTCCCTAATGATAAATTAAACAAAGGAAACGTAAATTTAAAGCCCAGAAAAAGGGAAATATACAGTGATCACCCACTTTGCGTCCACCGCATTTTTCGTTAAACCTAATTACTTGATATGAAACCAGTGCTTACTAGGCTCAATCCATGAATTCTAATGAAAAATATTTTCGATCAAGTTTTTAGATGAGGGATTTGCCTGTCCCTAATGATAAATTAAAGAAAGGAAACGTAAATGTAAAGCCCAGAAAAAGGAAATATACAGTGATCACCCACTTTGCGTCCACCGCATTTTCGTGGAAATCCTAATTACTTGATATGAAACCAGTGCTTACTAGGCTCCTCCATGAATTCTAATGAAAAATATTTTCGATCAAGTTTTAGATGAGGGATTTTACCTGTCTAATTAATGATAAATTAAACAAAGGAAACGTAAATGTAAAGCCCAGAAAAAGGGAAATATACAGTGATCACCCACTTTGCGTCCACCGCATTTTTCGTGGAAATCCTAATTACTTGATATGAAACCAGTGCTTACTAGGCTCACTCCATGAATTCTAATGAAAAAATTTTCGATCAAGTTTTAGATGAGGATTTGCCTGTCCGTAATGATAAATTAAACAAAAGGAAACGTAAATGTAAAGCCCAGAAAAAGGGAAATATACAGTGATCACCCACTTTGCGTCCACCGCATTTTTCGTGGAAATCCTAATTACTTGATATGAAACCAGTGCTTACTAGGCTCACCCATGAATTCTAATGAAAAAATATTTTCGATCAAGTTTTAGATGAGGATTTGCCTGTCCTAATGATAAATTAAACAAAGGAAACGTAAATTTAAAGCCCGAACGAAGGGAAATATACAGTGATCACCACTTTGCGTCCAACCGCATTTTTCGTGGAAATCCTAATTACTTGATATGAAACCAGTAACTTACTAGGCTCCTCCATGAATTCTAATGAAAAATATTTTCGATCAAAATTTTAGATGAGGGATTTGCCATTTTCCGTGGATAATGATATAAATACCAAAAGAAAGGAAAAGTTATAAATCAGTTTAAAGTTTAATATTAAACAAAGGAACTACCTCCTATAAAAATATTTGATCACCCACTTTGCGTCCACCGCATTTTCCCACAAAATGGATGAGGATTACCTGAGATGAAAATGTTGAAATACTAGGCTCACTGAAAAAAATTTTAATGAAAAATATTTTCGATCAAGTTTTTGGTCAAACAACACTTTTGCAAATAAAAAATACTAATGATAAATTAATGAAGCAGACGTAAATTTGATGCCAGAAAGAATTTCATCTACTGGAAAAGATATAAAAGGAAAAATGGTGAAACCAGAACAAAATTCCAATTAAATTCGAATGACAAACCAGTGAAGATGACTCCCCCTACACAATTCTAATGAAAATATTTTCTCACAGATTTTAGATGAGAAATTTCATCTCACAATCTGATAATGATAAATGAGGGAACAAAGGAAAATAAATTTAAAAAAACCGAATTCGAAAGGGAAAATAAACTGCCATCACCAATTTGACACGTCGTTCAACTGAAACTTTTCCTTAAAAGTGAAAAAAATACAGATGGACAATAAGATATTTTCATGAAATTTAAACCAATTTAAAATGAATTTTCATCAAACAGGAACAATTTCATCTACTGGAAAAGTTGAGTGAAAATGTAAGGTTTAAAACCACGGAAATTTGGTGATCCCCAATTGTGGTCGTTCAAAATTCAACAAAATTAAAAATATTGTAACACAAGGTTCCATATCGACGAAGCTCTTCCCTCCACAAGCGAAAAATAATTCTTAGATTCATGGATGAAATGAAATTTCTCACAATCATATACCTATTTCTGAGGCAAACTAGAGAAAAAAGTTGAAAAACGATCTCTTCCAAGCAAACGGTGGACGCAGAAAACTAAATGGTGACATCAACACGGTCGAAGATGCAATTTGCCCTAGAAAAGCCTATAAAAAATGCCTGTACACATGGACAGAGAGAGATTTCGCATAATTTAAAGAAATTTTGATGCAATTTCATCTACTGGAAAAAGTTTTGAAGCAGTGAAATCTGAGTGATCCCCTGTTTTGGTAAATCAAAATTCCAACAAATTCCTAACACAATGTCCCATATCGTCTAAGGTGACTCCCTCCCTTAACAAGCGACTGAAATAATTCTTGGATTCTTAGACCATGAAAAATTCCTCACAATCTGATATCTATTTCATGAGGATCTAGAAAGGAAAAGTTGAAATGCAATCTCTTCGACCGCTTTTCGGGCAATCGTAAATTTCCAACGGTGACAGCAGCGACACGGTCGAAGCCAATTTGCCCTAGAAAATTCGATATGAAAATGCCTGTACACCTTGGATGGACAGTGTGAGAGAAACAATTTAATACCAATTTTGATGCGATTTCATCTACTGGAAAAAGTTACCAAGCAGTGAAATGAGTGTGAGTTTTGGTCTTTTAGAAAATTCCAACAAATTAATGAAAACACAATGTCCCATATCGTCGAAGGTCACTCAATCCCTACACAAGCAACTGAAATAATTCTTTGACTCATGGATTAGCAGGAAATTCTCACAATCTCATATGTATTTTATAGGGGTTCCATAGAGAGAAAAAATTTCAAATGTAATCTTATCGAGCAAAGTGGTTTTCTGACACCATCGAACTTTGAAAGGGCAAGGGATATGGTTGAGGCCTTTCTTTGCTCTATTAAGTCAAATTTAAAATCCTTCTAGACAGGCATGAGTCGACAAAATTCCGCACAATTTAATACAAGCGATTGAAAAAAAGTATTGCAATTTTTTAATTTTTCTTAATAAAATTTCAAACTACATTAGAATCAATAATAAAATCACGTATGGATAAAAATTCTGGAAAACACCATTTTTTAGGTTTCTATTACTACTAGGGACTAAAACCTCAATCTTCGATGTCTGATTTAAGGCTTATATCTTCCACGAAAATGATTGCAATTTTTTCTTTTTCTTACCCATGAAACACGTAAGAATCAATATAAAATCAATATAAAAAAGAAATTGGAAAATGGCATTTTTGCGGCTTTGCTTCCTACTAGCGACTAAAACCGCTATCTTCGATGTGTGATTTAATGCATATATCTTGCACGAATGTATTGCATTTTTTTTTTTTTCTTACATCAAACTATATTAAGAAGAAATAATAAAATCAATATGAATAAAAAAATTTGGAAATTTCATTTTTGAGGCTCCTATTACTACTAGGGCCTAAAACTGCAATGTTCGATGTCTGATTGAAGGCATTTGTCTTGCACGAAAAGGATTGCAATTGCTTTTTTCTTTTCTTATGCATCTAACTTTATAAGAATCAATAATAAAATGAATACAAATAAAAAATTTTGGAAATCAGCATTTTTGAGGCTTCTATTACTACTAGGGGCTAAAACTGCGATCTTCAATGTCTGATTTAAGGCATATGTCTTGCATGAGAATGATTGCAATTGCCTTTTTCTTTTCTCATGCCACAAATTACAGCACTTAAAAATTTCTATAAACCCCTTAGACAAGTTGCAACTTCATTGAACCCCTTGTTTTCCCTATTCAAGCTACTGGAAAAATTTTAAACATTAATTAAGGAAGAAATTCCTTAACATTTGTTATCAATTTTATAATTATTTCATAGAAAACCAAAATTTGAAATCAAGAGAAATATAGCAACCAGGTTTTTTGGACACTTTAAATTATGAAATCAGACCCCAAAACATGGCTCAACATCCTCATACCTGCAGTTCCCTCTATTCAAAAAATGAAAAATCCTGTTATATATGGAGTAATTAATAAATTTCCTACAATTTAAAACCAATTTTCAAAATATTTCAATCAATGGAAAATATTTAAAATGAAGTGAAATATGACTGATCCCCCAGTTTTGGGCTGCACTAAAAATTTCAAGAAAACCCCTAAGACAAGTTGCGTCTTCATCACTTACCAAATTTTTCCTATTCATCCCACTGAAAAATAATTTTATACTTACACAGTAAAATTCCATATCAATTTTCAGCTAATAGCAAACATATCACACATCAGTATTTTATACACCCTTTATATATATATATATATATATATATATATATATATATATGTGTGTGTGTGTGTGTGTACCCAAAATCACTCTTTCCTTTATCACATGTCCAACTAAGTTAGCAAATCATTCCATAAAATGACATCTTTTCCCAAACCAAATATCGTAATGTCATTACAGGACATTAAAATAATTACATTATAATGTTCAATTTTTTTAATTAAATATTGATTGAAAATATACCATTTCTAAATATTTTCATTTCCTCTATGATAATTTCACTATATCTTGTAGCTTTGATGTGGCACAAACCCAAACACTAATTCTCTATATAAAACATCTACTAATTCTAACTCTTGTTTTATAAAGTATGACAGTGAGTGCCCTGAAAAATATCCATCTGCTGTCATTAATAACTGAATCCAAAGAGCTAAAATCATTTCTTTATTCAAAACAATATTCATTAAAGAATTAAATAATATAAAACTAACACTTATCAATAATGGGGCCCCCAATTATGTAGTTGTTGAACAAATCAAATTTCATTTAAACAACAATTTTAGCAATAAAACCATAGTTATAAAAATAATAATGACAATAATGCTATTAACATATATTATCAAAATCAAATGCACCTCATTTACAAAAATTTCAAAAAAAAAATTAAAAAGTTCATACATAGATATATAAAACCAGTCGATAAAATAAATACATTAGATTCATTATTTAATAGAAAAAATCCAAAACTCTCAACTTATTCATTAAATGTAATATATCCTAAACTTCCAAGTCCTTAATAAGACTAATTTTGTGTATGAATATACATACCCACTCAGCGAATGTTTCTCTGTGATTCAAAAGCATGAAACTTTTAATATAGGATATACCACAACCACATTCTCATGAGGACTTACCTGCCACCTATCGGAGCAGAGTACCATCAGATAACATTAATAAGCAGCATCAGGATCTCATAGTAACATTAAACATCTACACACAAACAATGCCAAAATACTAGTAAAATTAAATTCTTATCATTCTTGAAGCAATACTCATACAATGAAAACAATCATCGATAAATAAAAACAATTATAAGAGCTCACATCCTTAAACATACAGGGTGATTGAAATTTTGTCCTTGTCTGCAAAAGTATTATCCATAATTTGGAAAAGTTCATCATTAATCAACACAAAATGTTTATTTTAAAATGGAAATTTATGTGTAATCTGAGTACAGTAGGATCATGAAAATATTTACAATATTAAAATACTCTCTCTCACTCTCTCTCCCTACATGCTATGTCTCTTCAGAATGTGGCCAATCATGGCTCTCTACAACTTTCTTTGGTTGCTCAGAATAATACTTGCTCCTATATGCTTTCCTTTTCTCTTTGAAGTATTTGTTTCTCTATCCATTTGTCCAGACTCAAATGTCTGTCCAAAAGAATTGAAATGGTCAAGAGACATGGTGCCAGTCTTTGACAGACCAATGTTTGCTGATCCAGATGAAATAACTGAAGCTTTATTCTAAATAATGGTACCCTTTGGGGTTGACAACTCTAAAACTCTGTAGAATGCAGTGTGTATTATACAATGCACAGGCTGATAGGTTGAGTAAACTGGCATTGAATTACATTGCCTTTCATTGTATCATTCTCATCATTTTCAGTTGCCAGCAGCCTCATTCATGCATTACATTTGAGTAACAACAGTTTCATGATGTTTTTTCCTTTTTTAGAATAATGTTAACCCTGTGCAAGGCTCAAAAGCCACTCAGTTTATGAGGATATATGGGGAAGATAACTGTTGACTCTAGACTCAAACAGGTTAAGATTGTTGGGATTTGGTAAGCATTCTCTTGGCAGTCAGATCAACAAAGCAACATTTCATGACATCTACAGCTAGACTTTTACATATTTTGTATTATGAGATATCTGACAGCGGCCTTTTCCACAAGTGAAATCATGCAGTGTACTGTTTATTTTAATGGCATTGGCAATTAATTATCACCATTATACTATTCTCACTCCCAAAGAAGGAAACCATCCACTATCCTATCCCAAATGTGTCAGTAATATCACGGTTTTATCTAATGGTTTACTAAGGAGTTTCTTTAATTAATCCAATATTCATGTGACTAATATAAATTAAGTTCTCTCTTATTGATATAGATTTGGTTAAAATAGAATCCATTTTCTGATGATGCTATTTCATTTTATCACTATTTTATCAAGTTCTTCCCATGCTAATGCTGTGGGTGGCTTTAGACTTTTTGAATATATATATATATATATATATATAAGTAGATAAAATTCAAACCCCCCCATAGGATAAAGAGCCATTTTACCCAGAACCAGCTTGTCAACACTAAGGAGTTAGAAAAAGAAATGAATCAATATTTTTGTAAATACGAAGAAAGAGAAGGGAAATTCACAACTAAGAGTAAATGTATTTAAAAAGACAAGCCCATTCTGGGTGAAATGGCTATATATCATATGGGGTATTGAATTTTATCTACTGTAATTCATGTTTGCTCTATAAAAAATATATTGAGCTCTCTTCTCTGGATCAGTTTTAATATTTTATATTACTAGGATTCACTTGGATTACTTACTATATATATATATATATAAGTTATGCTATATTTATGAGCAATAACTGCTTCAGCAAGTTGGCATAGTACTCACCGTTGATGGTAACTCCTAAACCGTATTTGTCTGCAAACTTTTATTGGTATTTTTTAAATAATCGTGTACATTTACACCAGAATAGAAATTTTCATTCCAAATTGTTTCTGGGGCTTAATATGCAAATTTACTGAAAAATGATCGTGGATCTTTACTGACTGAGCATAAAAACAAAATAATATTTGACTAATTAATTAAATGAAATTACTTATTATTCAACATTCGAGTATTATCACTTAATAAACATTAAAGAATTTAAAACTGAAAAATGATGAGGCCTCAAGAAACAGAAACGTGATTCTACAGAAGGATACTGAGGATACCAAGGACTGAATATGTAAGTAACAAGTAAGAATAAAGTTTGAGAGAAAATGGAAACCAGAAGGAAACTTATACTTAACATAAGTTGACAGTTGAAATTTCCATAATGCACATAATGAAGGCAAGAAGGGAGAGGAAAACAATGTATAAACTATTTAGTAAAGCTTGAGTAAATGGAACAAGGTTTAGGAGAAATAACAAACAGAAGAATTATTAAGAGCTATGAAGGATAGGAAGTTGTGGAGAGCCATAATTACCTACATCTTGAAAAGAGGAAGTCAGCTTTTAAGACATCCCTTTGCTATTAACTTCTTTCAAGGAATCTTTGAGTAGATTGTAACTTATAGCTTTATCATTTATTTTCAGATCCTTGTTTCTCAGTTGGTGCTTTCATTCACATCAATGTTCCCTGAAAGATAACAAGTGTGCCCACATTAACAGAACAGTAATTTATGGATCATTTTTATATTTAAAAAAATCTTACTTTTTAAAAGTTAAAGACACCAAGCAATGTAATGTCTAAAAAAAATAAGAAGTTAATGCTTATTTCAGGAGAATTCTGTATTATTTTCCTATTTTCAAATTTTATGATTAATGATTTCTTTAATAAAATTTAAAGTATGCCCCAGAATTTCAGTTATTCTACAAGTGTGTCCTGAATTAAAAAAAATGTTTGTGAAATACTGATTTGGACTGGATTAAAGCTAAAAGTGACAAGACTCCAACAGAATCCAGAGACGGAAATAAGATATGATGGGTCCTGATCTGGCATCTCATCTACAGTCACTTTCTCACAGATGTACCTTTGTTTCCCTCTGTCTTTTCTACAAGTATTTTCACAGCAACTGCTCTGTTGAACTACTTTCTCTGGTTCCCAAACTGCATGAATTCATGCATGCTACTAGGTTGAAATGATTAAATGTAGCCGTCTCTTCTACTGAATAGCTTCTTATCTTGCACTTCCCGTCTGTGGAACTCCCTTCCTCTTAGTTGCTTCCCTAATAGCTAAAATCTTCAAATATTCAAATGTAATGTCAATAGACATGTTCTAATGCTTTGATCTAGTTTCCTGTCCTTCTCTTTTTCCTTTCCTCAAACACACCACTTTACTCTTGCTCTCATTCACTGTACCACCTACGTGCTAGTAGGACTTCCGCCTTGCATGGGGTGAAATGCTTAAAAAAAAACAACATAAAAAACATACCCACCTTATAAGACACCAACATGCAGAGTCATCTGTCACTCTATTTTCTGATTGTATACACCAGTAAACAGTTTGATGAAGAGGAGATGGGATGGTCGGATGAGCAAATCAAACTGAAAATGCCATAAACAAAGGAAATTATTCAATTAATATTCGAGTATTAAAAAAATCAAACTGCTGGATCAATGCCATTCATCAAAATCAATAAATGGAACAGATCAACAAATAGTTATATATGGTATCAGGCTATTGATAAATGCACGGCGAATATCATTCTTCAGTCAAACAAATTGCTAACAAAAATTGATTTCAATTCCTTCATCGATTTAGTTTCTGATTTTGGATTATTTT
>CAHIKZ030004600.1:0-26418 GCA_903632075.3 Acanthosepion pharaonis
AAACTTTGGATGAATATTGCTACTAAGATATACCTTTTTATATATATATATATATATATATATATATATATATACAGATGTAAAAGAACGAAGAGTAAGATTTCAGCGTTCAAAGCATCAATTTAACATAGGGCTCAATACAAAAGTAGAGCAATAAATATTTATTTATTATGCACTGTTACATTAGATCATGTACATACCCACTACAAAAGAGTAGGATTTGTTTCAACGTTATTTTTTTTTTATTTTTGGAAATCACGATGCTGCTGAACTGGTCAGTAGCATCGTGATTTCCCACCTGATGAAAAGAAAATTAACGTTGAAACAAGATGTGTACAGTTTTGTAGTGGGTATGTGCATGTTCTAATGTAACAGTGCATAATGATAGGAAGAGATACTTAATGATAGACAACGATATGTATAAGCATGGACAGTAAAAGATGTCAGCGAGAGAAGGAGAGGCAAGAAGAAAAAATAAAATTGGGTGAATTTTTCTACTTTCGATGTACACTTATTTTTTCATTTTTATGTATCATTACTTTTCACCTGTCTATAGTCTAACGTTTCGCCTTTTTCTGCCTTACTTTTTGTCCCCTTATTTTCTCTTTTCGATGTACTCATACTATTCTCCTTTCGAGGTAACCTTATTTTTCAGCTTTCAATTTAATTTTTTTTCTCTTTTCAACATAATATTACTGTCTCGTTTCGAGGTACCTTGGTTTTTTCAGTTTTGATTTAGTTTTATGTTTCTCCTGAAAAATAATATTACTGTTTTCGAGGTACCTTATTTTTTCGCCTTTCAATTTAGCTTTATTTTTTTCCATGCAGTATAACCATATTTTCTCTTGTCGAAGTACCTTTATTTTCTTCTTTCGAGGTACCTTAGTTGTCGCCTTTCCAGGTATTCTTATTTTTTCCTCTTTAGGTACCTCATTTTTCATTTCCATTTAGGTTTACTTTTCTCCTATCAATATAACCTTAATTTCACTTTTCAAAGGTACCTCGACTTTTCATTTTTCTAGGTACCTTTATTTTTATCCTTTCGAATTAGCCTAATTTTCGCCTTTAAATATAACCATACTTTCTTCTTTTTCAAGTACCTTTATCTTTCACCTTTCACGGGTATCATCTTTTTTTCATTTGATGTAGCCTTGTCCCTCCACTTTTACCCTATTTTTTTTTCCTTTTGTTATACTGATATCAACTCCATCGGATCATCAAGTGAACACGAACCAAGGTATCCTATCGATCGTACCAATAAATAAATGTTTGCTTGAAAATGGCCTTATTTGGTCATCAGAACACTTTTTTCAGGATACAACTTTCAATTCACCACATGAACCTGTTCTGCCACGCTAAAGAAACTAGTTGAGAAGACATACTGCATTATTTACCTGATGGAATGTGGCATAAAACTAGAACGGTAAACAGAAAAGTGGCTTTTGAGATTTACACCCTATTATCTTTATCTAGTTTATCTGTTTTACTTCTTTCTATATCCATTTAGAACTTGGGCGATCATGACTCTTCACATCCTTTCTTAGCTGCAAATAATATTTGTCCTTTTTCTGCCATCTATTAACAGAAGACCACTTTTTTGTCTCACAGAAAATTTAGTAAATTTATGATCCTAAGCACAATTGTCATTTATGTTTTCATTGTCTTTAAAACTTTTCTTTAATCACATGTTCTATGGCATTCTCATCACTGCTGCCTCGAGTTTCTTTTTCATCAGTAACGAAATTGTCAAACATTTCTTGAGAGGAAATTGTTTCCAATTAAATTTTCCTGTTTCTTAATATTTTGTTTAGTTTTTGAAAGGCATCTTTTATTATTCCGTTGCATATAAGGATTTCTGTGACACTATTTATACTATTTATATAAGAAAGACAGTTGATAGCAAGTCATCGACCGCAGTAGCAGCAGCAGTCAAAACATGACGCACAAACAGCAGCAACAGCAGTTGCAACCTAATCAGCTGGTAGGTTAGTTTTAAAGCTCCAAGTTCACTACAGCAAATTGTCCAGTTAGAGGATAACCCTTTGAGCTCTGACCACCACTTTACCGGTGCTAGAGAAAAATGACGTAAACCCCAGTCACCCGGTTGAACGGTGGCTAAATACTAGTAACTATTTTTACATCTACCATGAAACATGGTTAAGGGTTAAAGTCTTAGTCTGTGAATTTGGTGACATAGTGGTTGTGAGTTCAATCCCTGGTTCGGGTAGTGTGTATTTGTATTCAGTGTAAAAGGTCGAGCAATAACTTAATAGTGCTATAATAATGATAACTCATCTTCCCGGAAATTCACACAGATATCGTTCATTGTTTGTTATATTATAACAATTTACAGAGAGTAAAGTTTCAGTATGTGCTTTGATTTGACATCTCCAAATTGTAGCTCTCATCTTGGGCTGACACTATTGCTAAGGACGATACATTCTGTCTTCTTACAGTTGATTTATGGTCAACATGGACAAACATGTTCGCAATAAAATGTAGTTGTCAAAGGGACATTTTTCCCATGACACCGCTTTTTAACTTCGGCATTGTTTGATTTAAAAAAAAAATAGAATTGTAATAAAACCTAAGCATATGATGAAAGTGAATTTACACATTGTTTTGTTCTTGAGAATTTACAAAAATATTAAACACTTAGATTATTTGCAAGAATAATTTTATTTTTAAAACATTCTAAAATCAATACAATCAACTAATGCAATGCAATATTTATCATTTACCAATTTATAAAGAAATAAGTATGAAAACAGTTTTTTTTATAAATAATTTTATAAATATTTAAAAAAAAATTATTATAATACTACTGTACCGTGCCGTCAAAATTGACAGCAAAGATGTAATGTATTATAAGTAACTAGCAGCATGGCCCGGCGTTGCCGTGCTTGATTAAAAATCGTACGACTCATACAGCAATTGCTATCACTTGACTTTAAAATATTTTTTGCCCTTCCTTGCCTTTTAAAGGAGTGCCTTTGCCGTGCTGATGTTGCTACATGCCTTACTTCTTGCCTATCTCACACTGCGAATTTTTTCTAAGCTCTATACCAAACATTAAATCTGTTAAGAAAAAAGAACTAAACAAAATGAACACAAAACGATCAGCTTTAAAAAAGGACTCGTAGCTGGAAAAACCGAATGAAAAAAGAATGTTAACAACAAATACTTCTTCACGCCCAATCCAGTTCTGCGGAATCAGAATCAACGTTGAGTTTAAGCAAGCGAATGAGCCAATTGAGTAAAGTGCCATGCAGATTTAAATTTTTCCCACTTGTGACGAATGCAGCTATCGATTTTTTTTCATGTTAGCATGCTAGTTAACATTCGTGTCAGTCACGCTGGCCAATAGAATCTTCCTGCCAATTCGTGGCAGCCAGCTATAGGCTCTCACTTTGGCCAGTAGAAAATGGCCGCAAACTACATGAAAACTGCCGTAGAAGCATGAAAAAATCGATTATTTTTACTATCGATGGGAGTTGGGAAATGCAAAGTCGGTCTCGGCCTTCCCGCTAACTTGGAGCATGTGCATGTAAATTTTGGTGCAAATCTGTCGAAAATTGCGGCCGTGCATTCGTTACACACACACACACACATCCTGCCTTTTATAAATAGAGCTATGTATTATATTGTAAGTAATTTTCGTTAAAAAGTACAAATTTGTAATTTAAAATAGTTCGTTGTTGAACAGTGTACAATATATAAACACCAAAGAAAGATATCCATATTTTATACACATAATTGTTACATATATACAACTAAAATTGTTTACTGCAAAAAGTTCTTAAACTACAATATTTCTTATGTAAATTTTAGAATGTCTAAACAATCCTTGACAATACATAGATTCAATCTCTAATTTTAGGGTCTGCTTATTTCTCGTCCTACTACTATCAACGCATCATCAAATATGTTTTTAATTTATCTTTTTTCTAAGTTATTAACAAATTCCACAAGATATGCTCCGAATCGTCACATCAAAACGGCATTAAAACAATTTAATTATTTAATTGGATAAACTTTGAATTGCAATGATAAATAATATGAATGAAGGATGTAGTGTGAATAAAAGAAATTTCTTTCGATGACTAATGAATTCTTACAAGAATTGTTCCCCCTCTTTCTTTTAATTATAATTTTTAAAGTTTAAAATGAATTTGTAAAAATGAACAAAGCATTCATGAAGATCAATGTGGCGTATTATATATACGAACACACTTCTATAGTAACATCAGCTCCACAAATATTACACACACACATATATAAGCGATCCGTTGGTATATAATCCAGGTGGACCCTAGTAATATTAATTATTAAAACTGATCCAAAGAGAGATCGATGTATTTATTATAACAGAGCATGTGTATTTTTACAGCAAAAAAACAAAAAACAAAAAGCAAAACAAAAATTACCTCAACATGGATATAGTCTATTTCAAGCCGGTCTGTACGCAGCAAGGATAGCTGCGTACACGGTTTAAGTAGAATATCCCCATGTTGAGGTATTTTTTGTTTTTTTTATATATATATATATATATATATATATATATATATATCTCAATTTAAGATTTAATAAAGTTCGAAGCAATTGGTAAATATTCGATGTTTTGCCAAGCGTTCCAATCAATAATAATATAGTGTAAATATTGTTTATTATTTTGTTGTACATTCTCAATTATTTTTGTTGTACATTCTCTCTTGTTGTAAAGAAAATGTATAAATTCACTTTCATAGGTTTAGACTTTATTACAATTGTAATCATCTCTTTTTAAAACAATAAACATTGCCGAAGATTAACGGTAAAAAAAAAAAAAGCGTTGTCATGGGAAACAGTCCTTCTAACACACCGTCTTATTACGGGACACGTTTTTCTATGTTTACCTGATAGACATCTTTCTTGCGCTTTCCTTCACTACATCATCGCGAAGTCGCCACAGCTTTCTCTCTCTATTTGCCATCAATACGGTGACATCTACATATATTTTATCGTGAGGATTGTGCCCGTCAATAATAAATGCAGGTCGAACATCTAATTCTACTATTCCTGTATATTTTTTAATCTTGTTCACCCGAAGCAAGGTGATAAAGCCACTAAGATACAAGGGGTTACTGGGTGTCGAAGAACTAGAAAACAGAAACATTAATAAGGAGCAAGAATAAAATAGAGTAATCAGAAAAAAATTAATAAAGGGAGATTTGTTTTGAAGACAAGAAAAATGAAAAATCGCAAACATAATTAACACTGTCTGTTGTCAATAGCAATGCAAACTATCCAGAACGTGACTGAGACCAGAGTTAAATGTAGTCTCAGGGTTGCCCACTGGAAATACATATAAGAATACCTATCCCTGCGCTGCAGGGGACTACAAATATGATATTTTGAGAGTGTTGATCAGAACAGCCATTCTAAGCGCTACCAAAGATTTAGGGCTCCTTAATACCATTCGAATGGAGCATCCAGCAAACTATCAACCCTGTATCTTCATAATGAAACGTCACAGCCACTGATTAAGCAAGGAAGTAAGATATGGAAGATACAATCTGGCTATGGAAGAAATAACCGTTGTACCAAAACCTAAACAGGCAACAAGGGATGATCCTCTACTCCTGTTCAATAAACATGGAAGGAGAGCTGCTTGGACGATAGATTAGCCTATCTACTACTATGAATTGATAAGAAATATCCGGTGAGAATAGGCATCCTTGTCTTAGGCCCCTTTCTATTTTTGTGTACTTACTCAGTAAGTTCATTTCCACTCCGTATGCACACTGTTTGTTGGTATAAAAGTCAAGTTGAGCATACAAGTTTCGAGTATGTTCCATGAACGTAATTTTGGGGAGAAGTCAGTTATCTCCCTTTGAAAATCATTAATCTCATTCTCATTATCGGCATCGAACGTGAGACCATCAGAATCTAGCAAAGAAAAAACTAGAGATCAATGGAAGCAAGAGAGACAAAGTAAGAGATAGGAAAACGAGAGAGTGAAAGAGAGGGCGTGCAAGTGAAATCGAAAGAGAGGAGAAAAAAAAAAGTAACGAGCAGGAAAGAAAGAAAAAGAATTTAGGACGTGACATTATCTGAATATAAAATAAGATGGACGAAAATGTGAAGTGGAAATGGAGAGATTAGAGAAGGGAAAGAAAGCGATACAGCGGCGAGAGGGATGCGATGAAGAGATGAATAAATGAACTCGGAGTGAGTGAGAGTGTGAGTGAGTGACAGATGAGTAATGGGCGCTAAACTTGATACAATTAAGATGATTGTAAAAGAACGTAAATACAGAAACAGTAGCAAAGCAGAAAAAAGAACAACGTGTTGAATAGCTGGAATGAGAGATTCAGGAAATGATAAAGTGAGTTGAGAGAATTACTAGTGAAATATTACTGCCTTCATCTCTGAGGAAGCCATGCAAGTGATCTGTCAACGAAGATTACCTGAAAATTGAAAAATTCCTCCCCAGACAAGCGAGGGTAAATTACAGTGCTTTCTTCACTTCTTAAGACTTATTTTTCCAGAATAGTATTTACAAGTTAGGCTAAAAGCTGACAGCAAAGATCTTAGCCTTGCGTATTTGTTCGGCTTATTAAATAAAAATAAGACAAAAGTTTACACCAACTCTACTAAACAATGTATTCATCATTTTTTTACACTATCTTGTGACATCTTCCAGGTAAACTTGGTTCCATACTTCAAGAATGTTCTATCTTTTGCAGCAAAATATAATGCTCATTCTTTTACAGTCTTTCAGGAATTGCAATTCTTTTCGCTGTTGCGATTCCTTAAAGACCGGCATAAATGGTAATACAAAGATAAAATATTTGGCGAGTCCTGAAAATGAATGAAATCTTCCCAGCCAAACTGTAACAAACTAACCTAGGTAATGTTACGCAATTTCTGCTAACAATTTCTGAAAGTTTACTTTACAATTGCTGCCTTCAATAACTGTTTAGTTTTAACTAAAGTTACCGAGTCTTTGAACATTATTTAGCAATAAATCTCAAACATAATACTTTGTGAACCACTTTCGACATGTTTGAATCATCGCAGTACCTTCTTAATGAACTATAAAAATGCTTTTGATCCGCATTTTTACATTTCTTAAAATAAAAATATGACTAGAAAGAACTGTCAGCAAAAATTGATCTTGGTTTAAATTAGTTCAAATTAAGCGCTTCTAATGCGATCTCACGAGTCATATCCATAAAGAACAAATTTGTATTAATTTCCAATGTTTTCAATGCAGCTCAAGACGAATTCAAATCTTACTGGACGTTAAAGTTTGTTTTTTTTTTTCTTCTTTTATGATTTGATCTTCCAAGATATGGAAGATCATGTCCTTCACAGCTTCATGTCGTTTTTAGCTCTTGGCACCATTACCACCCTTCTCAATTCTGACATTGATAGTTGATGTGTATTTTAAAAGGAACTTAAGAATAATTTTCATAGTTGGGATATGTTTTTGAATTAAACGGCTGGATGCTTCCTGGACCCAGTATTGGACAGAAACAAAAGTTTGTGGCATTTTTCACTTGATGGCCGCTTCGACACGTGACATATATACAATTTCTGAAAGGTGGGATTCCAAGTTTTTGAGTTAAAAATGAAAACGGAGGAAAATTAAAAATTGTTTTAATATTTGATACTCTTATTTCCGGAAAGGCAAAACGTTGCACAAACAACAATAAAGACATGTGCCCTTTAATGAAATGGTTCCATATCTGAAATTATTGTTCATAAGTCGATCACTTGATGGAAGAAATGGAAAACTTGATCTAAAAGATCGAGAACGTTCGGCAGATATATAGTTACTGGTGATGGCCAAATCAGATAACCATTTATTAATCTGGAAGATCGAGAACATTCGGCAGACATTTATTAATCGGATTACAATTTATTTTGACCCCTCCAAAAGTTCCTTAATGGGAATGATTTCAATTCACTGGAGGCTAGTAAAGTCATTTTGATTAGTTCATCACCAAACAGAAAAAAAAAAAAAGGCAAAGCTTTGGGAGGATAGAATAAGGAAGCTGCTTCAGAGATGTCGATAGCCAGTGGAACAAAACAACTCTTACGTGGCTTAATAAATATATATAGAAACATCTTTTATATTCACTTAAAAATGCCACCAACTTTTTTTCGAACAAATATATTGTTAAAATCTCTTGAAATACACTACTAGTAGTATGGTGATTTGCTACGCAGCTTATATATATGGCACAAGGCCGAAAGTAGTGAACACCCAACGAGGATCGAACTCACTACTCAGTTATAATGGTTCTAGTGAGACAAGATTGGCAAGCATTTAGATCCCGTCGAGGTGCACCACTAACCAATAAGTTTCAATTACTAAGAAACTGTTGGCGAGTGTTAGCCTCCAGTAGGAGTCTAAAGAACATCCGCTGAATACATTTTGGCTAAACTTTTGGGGTTTCTCCATTCCTCGTTCCATTATAGAAGACGAATTGAATAGAACGTGAGGAAATGCAGAAGAAATCCTACTGGGCGTTACTGAAAAATATCTCGTTAAAATGATGTTGACAGGGAACTTTATCGATGAATTGGTCTAACTGGTAAGGCAACCATGAAAACAAGAGGAAACGAAGATGTAGTTCTGCAGAAGGATACTGAGAATTCGATGGGCGGAACGGGTAATCAACGTGGAAATCTTAAAGAAAATTGCAACAACAAGAACACATACTCAGAATCGGAAAGTAACTGTTGAAAATATACACATATCGAGGTAATAAGGTTTGGAAAACTTAACCTTTAAAAGGTATATTAAGCGCAAAGAGAGATAGGTAGAGGCAGCGAACCTGTGTGAATAGATGGCGGAACGTGGGGAGGGAGCCTTAGCAACGGTAAAAAAACTGCTAAAATCCACAAGGACAAAGTGTTAAGAGCCACAAGGAATAGTGATTTTGGAGAGCCATGATTGCCCATGCCCTGACGAGACGCGGGACATAGATAAAGAATACTGCGATTTAGCAATGTTAACAATGTAATAAAAAATAATACATATAGTCAGAATGAGAAAGAGACAGATGAAATTACTTGAAGACATAATGAGGTAGGAGGACTTAGAGATCTTAACCCTCACATGACATATCGAGAATAAAGAGAGTTAGGGGAAGTCAGCTGTGTGAGGAGATGGCCAAACGGTGAAGGTAGTGGTAAAAAACAAATCTGGGGCAACAGTTTGACTAAATCAATATAAAATAATAAAAAGGAGGACTCCTGATGCAATCTTGACGGTTTTCGTTTTTGAATTGTTTGACTAATCATAATTCTTAATTTAATAAGTGAAGATCCTTGCTAGTTCCACGACTATAAAATGCTCGTAGGAACCCTCAGCCGCCTCCGTTGTATCGGTGAATACGAGGTTCGTTCGAAACGTTCTAAGCCTCACCTAGAATGATTTGGAGAAAAAAAGACAGTTTTCACTATTTTTACTACTATAGACCCCATTGACATCAATGCACTTGGTCCAACAATTGCAATCCCACCACGGAAGAAGTGTAACGTCCCGGTGCTCAAAAAAATCCTCTACAAATATGATCTCATCATTGTTTTTAAAATGGAGACCAGGCAGTAGAATTTGAGTTTTGGAAACAGGAAGATATCAGATGGATCTAAGTCTAGTGCGTAAGGGGGTGAGTTAGCAATTCACAGCCACGGTTGACTGCTTCAGCAAAAATTTGCATTTCAGGTTAACACACTTTTCAGTTGGTGTGCTTGATAATTTCTAGTCAGCAAGGATTGGTCCAGTGCAGCAAAAGTAAAAACTTCCGTATTAGCTTTTAACTCTACGTTACGTAACCACTGATGGGTACGGGTTTTGTCTGCATCAGCTTGTTTGCTACGCGCAGAGTATTGACTATGAAAAGGCTTATCTTGCCATCGTTTCTGCATTTGGTACATTGCATTTGGTACATTGTATTTGATTTTCCTTTCTTTTTTAGGTTCTTTGTCGTTGCAGTATTCGTATTATGGTTTATTTGCACTTCACTCATTTGAAATTCCCTTGTAAATTTGTAGATTTCTTTTATTACTGAATAAAGTTTCTTATTTCTTTCATGTTCTTTGACACAGTACATCATCCATGCTTCTGTAATTTTAGTTATCTTTGAAGACCAATTGTTGTGGTTTTGTAAGACAATTCCACTTAAACTAATTCCTTTGTCCACCTTGGGTCTGGGTACATAAAAACAATCTACATCAGTGGTGGCAAATGAGAAGTTTTCTCGTTTTGATATCCATTCGCTTAATGTCAGCTTTGGTCCAAATAAGGATGTTGAAACTGTTTTGCACCAGATGGACAGCCAAAGTGTTTATGACTGATATTCTGTTTCGTGAATTCGACTCCACCTTATTTAACACCAGTTGCATACGCCTGTAGTATACTTCATCACCTTTGCTGACTTCTATGTATTTATAGGCTTCTCTTTGTTTCAGTTCCCCAATCTTTGTGACAAAATATAAATTTATTGAGTGTGTTTCTGTAATTCTGCCATTATTGAATGTTAGCTCTGAATATTTATCTAATCTGAAATCCATAGCGATGTCATCGCTGAAACATTTAATAATATTGAGGATACCCTTCAACTCATTGTCGTGTTTGGAAAGGAGTCCGATGTCCTCTATATAAAATAGTTGATTAAACATTTTCTTTTTTTTAATTTGTATTCATAGCTGTTAGTGTTTGGTTCATACGTGATGTAGGCCCAAAGTTGGGACCACGGAAGGAAAACACGGATTAGAGGTAAGAAAGATATATTAAACAAAAAAGGTTACAAAAGATAGTGTAAGCGGAGCTTACTATGTGCTAGTGTCAAATATTGGTAGTCGTACGCGGCTGATACTACGGTATTAGAATTTTTTTTCTCTCTCTCTCTCTCTCTCAATATTTATTGTTTTGTACAAAAAATACAAACAAATAAGGCACAAAGGCCATTGGGGGGGGATTGGGGAATGACGGTCTTCTTCTGTCATTAATCTAAAACTTAGCTAGTCACAGACACTGACCCAAACATTCCAACAATAAACCAATCACCAAAACATCACATTCCTCCTACCATTCTTACTACGACCACCATAATACCTCAGTTTCTCTATGACGTCCTACCTAGTCCCCATATATACAAATATTGTTCACGGGGGAGGGTCATAAAAATAACAACTTTTTAAAAAATCCCCAAATGTGTATTTACAAAATGAAATAAATATTTACACTAAAACTAAACAAAACTACGTTAGTAATAAAACCCCCCACAAACTATGAATGTGGCAGAAATGTCAGTTAACTAGACGAAATCGATGCGGGACTAAGAGAATGATTACACATTCAGACCATCAAGCATTCACACAAACACTCACTCATTCATACACAACAAATACGAAAACACACACCCGAAACGAAAGGCGCCCCGCATCCACCAGAAAACTGACATCACTAACCACCCTAACGAGGGAGGGGATGGGAATTAAACAAAAGTAAAAATAGGGACAGAAATAAAAGGGACCAATGAGCTTACATACCTAGCTAAGTTAAACAGGAAAAAGAAAAGGAAAAACTAAATAAACAAAAAACCTAGTCTAACCTAATATCTGGGTGGGTTGCCAAAAGTTAAACCCTGTTAGGACAATATTCTGTGCCTAACCGACATCTAAATGCCACTCTAGGTCAGCCCCTTTCACTCTACACATTCGCGCAAGATTCACCCACCTTTTGGCGAATTCTGATGATGGGAGCCGCCGCCTTTCCGTCTAATCTTGACTTTAAGCTGATGCCTAAAGTACAAGATCAGTTGGGAAGAGGTGAACTTCTCGCCTTCATAGAATCCCTTCTGTCGCGTCGTCCAAATCACGACTCGCATAACCCCTAGTAAGCAACAGAACACATAGTGTTCAGCCTTTCGTCAATTGCGATACCACATTGCTACAAACAGAACTGGCTTCCAGGACAAAAAACTTTCCCTGCAGCATGCGAACCATGAGGCCTTCAACAAACTTGCACAACGGCACTACCGCACTGCACTGAAAAAAAGGCGTGACCAATGGTCTCGACATTCCCAGTACAGCGACGACAGTTTGGATATTTCTCCAAGCCTGCTGAACAAAGTCTTTTGCCGACCCAGAGGGCCCCGCGAATCATCAGCCAGGTGAGTGATGCCTCATCGTTATTGAGACATTTCAACCCAGGCGCCCAAAGGCCAAACCGAGCGAGCCTCCTGCTTCGTAAGACCGAGCTCGTCGATCAGATCATCTTGAACGGCCCCCTAACTAACACACGATATAATGCCTTACGAGACAACGCTTGGGCGTCGGAGAGGCCAACCGACGACCGCAAGAGGAGCTTCAAAGCGCGACGACATTCACGATAGAAGGAGCACTCGCCACGAGGAGTACGACCGGCCTCCTCCTCGCACGAGTGCACACTTCTCAGGGATGGAAATGTTTACGGACATCTTCTTTCCAAAAAGGTGCCCACCTCATCAAACCGCGACACATTCGGTCGAGAAAGGTAATGCGTAGCATATATTGACGAATCTCAATGCTAGGCATTCCCAGACCGCCCTCAGAGGATGAAGGCAACAGATCTCGCGAGATGCCATGTGGGCCTTGCCTCTCCACAAGAAAAGAACAAGTCCTTGACTAATGACATTAGTCGGGCATACGGGAGTGGAAGCACAGAAAGACGGTAGTGGAGTATCGGATAGATGGGAACCACAAACTTCCGCCCTTCCCTTCAGGGAAAGTCCCCTCCGAGACCACAGACTAGCCGCGACCTCGGCCCGCCCCTGTACCTCCGACCAATTCTTTTCCAACTGGAGATCAGGACCGAACCAGACGCCGAGTATCTTGATCGGCCCATCCGTCAGAGGAAAGGTCCGGGAAGAGAAACTCCCTTCCACGCACCCAACCGCAAGCCCACAGACTTATCGCGGTTGATTTTGGCCCCTGTCACCATCTCATAGCCACTGATCTGCTTACTGACTTCGTTAATCTCGGCTCTGCTCGACACAAGAACCGAAACGTCGTCAGCATAGGCAGAATACCTGGCCGAGGTGTTAGCACCAGGCAGCGAAATACCGCGTAGGACCGGATTCGCCTTTAACTTGCGAAGGAAAGGCTCCAACGCAAGAACGTAAAGCAGAGGCGATAGCGGACAACCTTGACGAATGGAGCGAGACAATACGAAAGGCTTCGATCTTACCCCATTCACTTCCACCAGCGCACCGGGGTCGCATACAAGAGACGGATCCAGGAGCGAAAGTCGGCTCGAAACCGGCCGCCGAAAGGACAGCCTCCAGAAATCGATGGTCAACCCTATCGAAGGCCTTGGACTGATCTAAATTGATCAGCGCGGCTTCACTGTCGACTTGTTCTAAGATCAGGCGTACCATATGAAGGTTATCCTGAATAGTCCTGCCCTTCACAGCACAAGTCTGTTCAGGGCCAATCAGACTAGACAGGACAAGCTGCAAACGGTTGGCCAAGATCTTCGCCAAAATCTTTAAGTCAGTGTTTAACATCGTTAAAGGGCGAAAGTTCCCTAACCCATCCCTCCGTCCTTGTCCTTACGCAGCAACTTGATGACACCTCTGGTGAAGCGTTGAGGTAAAGACCCCTGCCTCATCCAGTGGTTGTACATCAGTTCCAGCAAAGGCACAAAAAACGTGCGACAACCTCAAGTAAACTTCGTAGGGCAGACCATCTAATCCCGGAGACTTATCCAGGCCAACCTGCTTCAGCGCTTCCCAGATTTCCGACTCTGTTATGCGGCCCTCGCACCTAGCCACTTCAGCTGCCGAGAGGCAGGGAAAGTCAACTAAATAGGCGTCGAACTGAGCAGAACTCAGACCGGGCTCCCTGGTGAAAAGCTCCTGAAAAATAATCTCGAAAGACCTCACATATGCCCGCGTTTGTAGTCACAGTCCGCTTATCCGGTAATGTGACGCACGCTATATGTCGCCTGGCCGCGTTTCGATTTTCCTCTACACGCAGTTCAGCGGCCATATTCGTTGCCTCAGAAGACATTCTTTTAACCTAGCCCTAACTACCAGAGCTTGGTCCTTCTTGATAAGCAAGGAGGCCAACTCTGCCTTAGCTAAGACTATGTCCCCACTAACACGGGATTTCACGGCCCGATCAACTTTTTCTTCTAAAGCCGTTTGCGCCGCTAATTTATCTAAATTGAGCCGACGACTAAAGTCGGCAGCAAACGAACGAATCTTAGATTTTAATTTGCCCCACCAGGCATTTCCCACAACCGCTCCCGTCAATTCCCTCTGGATTGTTAGTAGCAGCTGGTCCCGGAAACCCTGATCACTGAAAAAGCGAACAGTTCAATTTCCAGTAACCAGCCAACTTAACCTTAGGCTTATCTAAGTTTACACGGACCCGGACCCGGACAAGCCTATGGTCCGTATAAACTATATAATGGAAACTTGGACAGCCTAAGAGCCCTACATCGACTCTCTAACTAAGACTCGGTCCAGGTAGCTCGCAAGCGAGCCAGGAGCCGAGCTGCCACTAGTAGTCCAAGTCCATGCTACCTCCCGAGGGTGTTCATTCCGGAACTTATCGACAAGATCAAACCCATCGATAAAGTGCCGAAATGGTTTCACATCCGGGTTGTAAGTACCTTTTTGTGCCCTATTCGATCTATATCGGGGTCAAGGACGGCATTCCAATCCCCGCTAAAAGTACCCGACGAGACGTCGTCAAGAACGGCGCGATCTGCCGATACAAAGCAGGCCGCTCGGAATGGATATTGGGCGCATAAACCCCAATGAGACGAAGATGCTTATCCTTTATGGTAACATCCAGCACGCAAAAGCCTGCCCGCCGGATCTGCGAAGACAAGGGTACATGCAGCCTTCAAAGACCTGCAAACTAGCCAAGAGACACCCTCGAACAACCATCAAAACATGCTGAATAAAGGGCGAACCCCCTAGACAGTATGTCCTCACGATCATGAGAATTAAACCGGGTCTCTTGCAAACAACATATATTCACCCCGAGGCGCTGAAGGTCACGAGAGAGCCTCGCCCTGCGAGACTCGGACCTCAGGCCCCGGGCATTCAAACTTGCTAACCAGAGAGCCATCGTGAGGCCGATTAGGGTTGCCCTTCAGGATAGAACATGGCTGGGGTGAGGGACACCCACAGCTCGTCCCATGGATCCCGACGCCATCTCATTTTCGACGGTATCGTCCTGAGACAAGCCGCCGATGTCCGAAGGGTATGTGAGTTTTAATGCTCTATACAGGGATGGGTGAACGAAAACCGGGACCCTCCCTTTTAGTTTTTGGTTGGCTTCGTCCGAATCGGGATCTAATAAGTATGCAGCAGGGGGCACCATTTTTAGAGATGACTGGGCCTCCTCTATCATGCCCCAAATCTCCCGCGTTCCCGGGCCCGTTCTAATAACTGTTAAGACCCTCTTGGCGGAGGGGAAATTCTCGGGCCTTTCCACCTCTTTATCATTGATATTTTGGAAATTCCAAAGGATTTTTAAATCCTTTGGATTTCGCGTTTGTCCAAACACCCTCTCCGCCTGGTCCCGGGAAACGCGGCAGACGTCTTCCCCTGGGAAATATGGTGGTTTGACTTTTTTTTTCTTTTTTTCTGAAATGTTTAGTGTGTCAGGGCTTCTGACTCTTTTTTTATGAGGTGAATGCACTGGAGTTGTCATAGGCGTGAGATTTGGAGTGGTTGATGGGGTCCACCCCGTAGGTGTCCTTACTGGTGAAGGTTTAGGTGAATGTATGGATTTGCTAGGTGAGTTTGACAAGGATTTGGGCGGAGCTGGTTTGGTGAAATTTCCCTTAGATTTAGATGAAGAAGGGGAAGACGGGGCAGAGGATAGAGGGGCCGGTGCCCCCGACGATTTTTTGCCTTTTCCCCGCTTTGCATCCAATTTCTCTTTTAGCTTTTTCAAATCTAAGATCTTCTGCCAACTCGGCTCGTTCAACTTTTGCGCCTCTGTTGCCGTCCTTTCATAAGATGCAGAGGCGTCGCCCTCAGCGCTGGTAGAGGGAATGGGGCTGTAGGTGATGATGTCCCTGGAGTCATGCTGGGACGGAGGAACCGCTGTTTGGCTCTTCCCCTTGCCCCTAACCACAAGGTGCCATTCCCCTCATCCTTCTCCTTAACCACACTAGTGGCAGGCGTCGGTTTCAGGGGGCAATGTGGGCTTAGACCCAACCGAGGGACTTTGCCCATCGGTCCGCCTCGCAGCTAGACCCATTACAGGTGCCCGGATTTAACCTTATCGGCCAAGGGGTATTTTGGTCGCCTGTGACCGGAACTCCAGGGGCCTTCTTCCCTGGGCAGGAGGAGGAAAGGTGACCAGTCTCTCCACACCTCCAGCAAGTCGGTCGCCTACCAGTCACAATGACCGGCATTTTCCGGTCACCTAAAACCAAACAGTTGGGGACGGACTTGAAGGCCTCTTGATCCAACATGATATCAAAAGTCCATCCCCCGTTCAGATTGTCAGAGAGAGCTCCTAAAATCTGGCCATACTGCATAAAAAATGCAGCCAGAAGCTCTCCCGAAATTTGAGGAGGAACCTCAAAAACTGCCACCCTGGTCCGCCTGCGGCCCTCATACTCTGTTCTCAGAATGAGATCTTTGGTAATTAATTCTTTTTTGGCCATAGCCAGGCAATCTTCTGGTGTGGGCAGCAGAATGTCCCACATGAAAAATCCCCTACCTTTAATGACTCTTTGGGGTTTTATCCCCAGGGACAAAAGTGATTTAATCACAATGTCTTTCGTGGAGCGACAAATCTTTTTGGTTTTCTTGTCGACCACAAAAACGGTCACCATTCTCTTGGCGAACATACCGAGTTCCTGGACATCATCGACGAAGCCATCTTTCTTCACCAGATGGGCAAAACCTTTCGCCTTGTCCAGGAAATCCGCCATGTTCAGAATACAATTCGGAGGAGACTTCCAACAAGAGGGTGACTCCACTGAAGCGTCTTTAGGGGCAACATTTTCTCCTTTTCCGGAGGAACTCTGGTCATTTTTAGGGCTGTTGATAGCTTTTGGGCTATTGTTAACTTTTGGGCTTTTACCAGCCCTCTTTTTAGTTTCATCCTTTGGGTTGGTGTTGTCGACCTTCCCAAAGAGGTCTTTTTTCACTTTGGACCGACTGCCTTCGTCGGCCATGATGAAAGGTTGCGGAAGCAACCACTAGCGGGTTTTTTTTTAAAACACACAGGGGAGAGGAGTTGGGTAAAAAAAAAAACACAAAATAAAAAAGCCTGGATAAACCAGGAAAAAAACAAACAAAACTTAAAAGACAAAAAGGACTGAAAATAAAAATAAACAGGTAAGACTTTTTAAAAAAAAAAAAAAAATAAAAATGGCGCCCGAAGGCAGCCGAAAATAAAAAGAAAAACCAGAAAACTTCTCTCTTTTTTCAAAACAAACAAACAAATGTACAATAATTAAAAAATTAAAGTTTAGCGGCTAACGCCGCTAAAGAAAATGAATTAAAAGAAAAAATAAACTAGTCAAAAATAAAAAGGAGAAAGAAGGCGACTGAAGTCGCTAAAAAAATATAAAAAGAAATAAACAAAAAGCTTTTTTTTTTTTTTTCTAAACTGGTCTTTTTTTAAAAATAAATAAAAAAAAAAAGCAGTCGTCCGGTTTGACAAAGTCTTACCGGACTGAAAAAAAAAAAAAAAATGTGAGCTAAAAGGCCCAAATACAAAACAAACAAAAAAAAAAGAAAAAAATTAAAAAGAATAAAACAATAACTTAACAGATAAAAAGGTCCGGATTTTTTCACAAAAGTACGTCCAAATAATAAACAGCTGCAAAAGAAACAGTCTCACAGAACTGAAAAAAATGGGGGGTGAAAAAAAAACGGACAGAATAAACGTCAAAAAAGTCGCTCTCTCTCAATATTTATTTATTTTATAAAAAACAAATAAGGCACAAGGCCAAAAAGGGGATTGGGGAATGATGGTCTTCTTCTGTCATTAATCTAAAACTTAGCTAGTCACAGACACTGACCCAAACATGCCAACAATAAACCAATCACCAAAACATCACATTCACTCCTACCATTCTTACTACGACCACCATAATACCTCAGTTTCTCTATGACGTCCTAACTAGACCCCATATGTACAAATATTGTTCATGGGGGGAGGGTCATAAAATTAACAACTTTTTTTTAAAAAATCCCCAAATGTGTATTTACAGAATGAACTAAAATATTTACAATAAAACTAAACAAAACTGAGTTAGTAATAAAACCCCCCACAAACTATGAATGTGGCAGAAATGTCAGTTAACTAGACGAAATCGATGCGGGACTAAGAAAATGATTACACATTCAGACCATCAAGCATTCACACAAACACTCACTCATTCATACACAACAACAAATACGAAAACACACACCTGAAACGAAAGGCGTCCCGCATCCACCAGAAAAATTGACATCACTAACCACCTAACAAGGGAGGGGATGGGGAATTAAACAAAAAGTAAAAAAAATGGGGACAGAAATAAAAAGGGACCAATGAGCTTACATACCTAGCTAAGTTAAACGGGAAAAAAAAAAGTAAAAAACTAAAATAAAACAAAAACCTAGTCTAACCTAATAATTGGGTGGGTTGCCAATGTTCAACCCTGTTAGGACAATATTCTGTGCCTAACCGACATCTAAATGCCACTCAAGGTCAGCCCCTTTCACTCTACACATTCGCGCAAGATTCACCCACCTTTTGGCGAATTCTGATGATGGGAGCCGCCGCCTTTCCGTCCTAATCTTGACTTTAAGCTGATGCCTAAAGTACAAGATCAGTTGGGAAGAGGTGAACTTCTCGCCATCATAAAATCCCTTCTGTCGCGTCGTCCAAATCACGACTCGCATAACCCCTAGTAAGCAACAGAACACATAGTGTTCAGCCTTTAAATCAGTGCGATACCACATTGCTACAAACAGAACTGGCTTCCAGGACAAAAAAACTTTCCCTGCAGCATGCGAACCATGAGGCCTTCAACAAACCTGCACAACGGCACTACCGCACTGCACTGAAAAAAGGCGTGACCAATGGTCTCGACATTCCCAGTACAGCGACGACAGTTTGGATATTTCTCAAGCCTGCTGAACAAAGTCTTTTGCCGACCCAGAGGGCCCCGCGAATCATCAGCCAGGTGGTGATGCCTCATCGTTATTGAGACATTTCAACCCAGGCGCCCAAGGCCAAATCGAGCGAGCCTCCTGCTTCGTAAGACCGAGCTCGTCGATCAGATCATCTTGAACGGCCCCCTAACTAACACACGATATAATGCCTTACGAGACAACGCTTGGGCGTCGGAGAGGCCAACCGACGACCGCAAGAGGAGCTTCAAAGCGCGACGACATTCACGATAGAAGGAGCACTCGCCACGAGGAGTACGACCGGCCTCCTCCTCGCACGAGTGCACACTTCTCAGGGATGGGAAATGTTTACGGACATCTTCTTTCCAAAAGGTGCCCACCTCATCCAAACCGCGACACATTCGGTCGAGAAAGGTAATGCGTAGCATATATTGACGAATCTCAATGCTAGGCATTCCCAGACCGCCCTCAGAGGGATGAAGGCAACAGATCTCGCGAGATGCCATGTGGGACTTGCCTCTCCACAAGAAAGAGAACAAGACCTTGACTAACGATGTTAGTCGGGCACACGGGAGTGGAAGCACAGAAAGACGGTAGAGGAGTATCGGATAGATGTGGGAACCACAAACTTCCGCCCTTCCCTTCAGGGAAAGTCCCCTCCGAGACCACAGACTAGCCGCGACCTCGGCCCGCCCCTGTACCTCCGACCAATTCTTTTCCAACTGGAGATCAGGACCGAACCAGACGCCGAGTATCTTGATCGGCCCATCCGTCCAGAGGAAAGGTCCGGGAAGAGAAACTCCCTTCCACGCACCCAACCGCAAGCCCACAGACTTATCGCGGTTGATTTTGGCCCCTGTCACCAACTCATACCCACTGATCTGCTTACTGACTTCGTTAATCTCGGCTCTGCTCGACACAAGAACCGAAACGTCGTCAGCATAGGCAGAATACCTGGCCGAGGTGTTAGCACCAGGCAGCGAAATACCGCGTGGGACCGGATTCGCCTTTAACTTGCGAAGGAAGGCTCCAACGCAAGAACGTAAAGCAGAGGCGATAGCGGACAACCTTGACGAATGGAGCGAGACAATACGAAAGGCTTCGATCTTACCCCATTCACTTCCACCAGCGCACCGGGGGTCGCATACAAGAGACGGATCCAGGAGCGAAAGTCGGCTCCGAAACCGGCCGCCGAAAGGACCGCCTCCAGAAATCGATGGTCAACCCTATCGAAGGCCTTGGACTGATCTAAATTGATCAGCGCGGCTTCACTGTCGACTTGTTCTAAGATCAGGCGTACCATATGAAGGTTATCCTGAATAGTCCTGCCCTTCACAGCACAAGTCTGTTCAGGGGCCAATCAGACTAGACAGGACAAGCTGCAAACGGTTGGCCAAGATCTTCGCCAAAATCTTTAAGTCAGTGTTTAACATCGTTAAAGGGCGAAAGTTCCCTAACCCATCCCCACCGTCCTTGTCCTTACGCAGCAACTTGATGACACCTCTGGTGAAGCGTTGAGGTAAAGACCCCTGCCTCATCCAGTGGTTGTACATCAGTTCCAGCAAAGGCACAAAAACGTGCGACAACCTCAAGTACACTTCGTAAGGGCAGACCATCTAATCCCGGAGACTTATCCAGGCCAACCTGCTTCAGCGCTTCCCAGATTTCCGACTCTGTTATGCGGCCCCTCGCACCTAGCCACTTCAGCTGCCGAGAGGCGGGAAAGTCAGCTAAATAGGCGTCGAACTGAGCAGAACTCAGACCGGGCTCCCTGGTGAAAAGCTCCTGAAAATAATCTCGAAAGACCTCACATATGCCCGCGTTTGTAGTCACAGTCCGCTTATCCGGTAATGTGACGCACGCTATATGTCGCCTGGCCGCGTTTCGATTTTCCTCTACACGCAGTTCAGCGGCCATATTCGTTGCCTCAGAAGACATTCTTTTAACCTAGCCCTAACTACCAGAGCTTGGTCCTTCTTGATAAGCAAGGAGGCCAACTCTGCCTTAGCTAAGACTATGTCCCCACTAACACGGGATTTCACGGCCCGATCAACTTTTTCTTCTAAAGCCGTTTGCGCCGCTAATTTATCTAAATTGAGCCGACGACTAAAGTCGGCAGCAAACGAACGAATCTTAGATTTTAATTTGCCCCACCAGGCATTTCCACAACCGCTCCCGTCAATTCCCTCTGGATTGTTAGTAGCAGCTGGTCCCGGAAACCCTGATCACTGAAAAGCGAACAGTTCAATTTCCAGTAACCAGCCAACAACCTTAGGCTTATCTAAGTTTACACGGACCCGGACAAGCCTATGGTCCGTATAAACTATGTAATGGAAACTTGGACAACCTAAGAGCCCTACATCGACTCTCTAACTAAGACTCGGTCCAGGTAGCTCGCAAGCGAGCCAGGAGCCGAGGTGCCACTAATAGTCCAAGTCCATGCTACCTCCGAGGGTGTTCATTCCGGAACTTATCGACGAGATCAAACCCATCGATAAAGTGCCGAAATGGTTTCACATCCGGGTTGTAAGTACCTTTTTTGCCCTACTCGATCTATATCGGGGTCAAGGACGGCATTCAATCCCCGCTAAAACTACCCGACGAGACGTCGTCAAGAACGGCGCGATCTGCCGAAACAAAGCAGGCCGCTCGGAATGGATATTGGGCGCATAAACCCCAATGAGACGAAGATGCTTCTCCTTTATGGTAACATCCAGCACGCAAAAGCCTGCCCGCCGGATCTGCGAAGACAAGGGTACATGCAGCCTTCAAAGACCTGCTAACTAGCCAAGAGACACCCCTCGAACAACCATCAAAACATGCTGAATAAAGGGCGAACCCCCTAGACAGTATGTCCTCACGATCATGAGAATTAAACCGGGTCTCTTGCAAACAACATATATTCACCCCGAGGCGCTGAAGGTCACGAGAGAGCCTCGCCCTGCGAGACTCGGACCTCAGGCCCCGGGCATTCAAACTTGCTAACCAGAGAGCCATCGTGAAGCCGATTAGGGTTGCCCTTCAGGATAGAACATGGCTGGGGTGAGGACACCCACAGCTCGTCCCATGGATCCCGACGCCATCTCATTTTTTCGCCGGTATCGTCCTGGAGACAAGCCGCCGATGTCCGAAGGGTATGTTAGTTTAACGCTCTGTAAAGGGATGGGTGAACGAAAACCGGGACCCTCCCTTTTAGTTTTTTGATTGGCTTCGTCCGAATCGGGATCTAATAAGTATGCAGCAGGGGGCACCATTTTTTAGAGATGACTGGGCCTCCTCTATCATGCCCCAAATCTCCCGCGTTCCCGGGCCCGTTCTAATAACTGTTAAGACCCTCTTGGCGGAGGGGAAATTCTCAGGCCTTTCCACCTCTTTATTGTTTATATTTTGGAAATTCAAAGGATTTTTAATTCCTTTGGATTTCGCGTTAATCCAAACACCCTCTCCGCCTGGTCCCGGGAAACGCGGCAGACGTCTTCCCCTGGGAAATATGGTGGTTTGACTTTTTTTTTTTTTTTTCTGAAATGTTAAGAGTGTCAGGACTTCTGACTCTTTTTTTATGAGGTGAATGCACTGGAGTTGTCATAGGTGTGAGATTTGGAGTGGTTGATGGGGTCCACCCGTAGGTGTCCTTACTGGTGATGGTTTAGGTGAATGTATGGATTTGCTAGGTGAGTTTGACAAGGATTTGGGCGGAGCTGGTTTGGTGAAATTTCCCTTAGATTTAGATGAAGAAGGGGGGGAAGACAGGGCAGAGGATAGAGGGGCCGGTGCCCCCCGACGATTTTTTTTGCCTTTTCCCCCTTTGCATCAATTTCTCTTTTAGCTTTTTCAAATCTAAGATCTTCTGCCAACTCGGCTCGTTCAACTTTTGCGCCTCTGTTGCCGTCCTTTCATAAGATGCAGAGGCGTCGCCCTCAACGCTGGTAGAGGAATGGGGCTGTAGGTGATGATGTCCCTGGAGTCATGCTGGGACGGAGGAACCGCTGTTTGGCTCTTCCCTTGCCCTAACCACGAGGTGCCATTCCCCTCATCCTTCTCCTTAACCACACTAGTGGCAGGCGTCGGTTTCGGGGGCAATGTGGGCTTAGACCCAACCGAGGAACTTTGCCCATCGGTCCGCCTCGCAGCTAGACCCATTACAGGTGCCGCGGATTTAACCTTATCGGCCAAGGGGGTATTTTGGTCGCCTGTGACCGGAACTCCAGGGGCCTTCTTCCCTGGGCAGGAGGAGGAAAGGTGACCAGTCTCTCACACCTCCAGCAAGTCGGTCGCCTACCAGTCACAATGACCGGCATTTTCCGGTCACCTAAAACCAAACAGTTGGGGACGGACTTGAAGGCCTCTTGATCCAACATGATATCAAAAGTCCATCCCCCGTTCAGATTGTCAGAGAGGCTCCTAAAATCTGGCCATACTGCATAAAAAATGCAGCCAGAAGCTCTCGAAATTTGAGGAGGAACCTCAAAACTGCCACCCTGGTCCGCCTGCAGCCCTCATACTCTGTTCTCAGAATGAGATCTTTGGTAATTAATTTTTTTTGGCCATAGCCAGGCAATCTTCTGGTGTGGGCAGCAGAATGTCCCACATGAAAATCCCCCTACCTTTAATGACTCTTTGGGGTTTTATCCCCAGGGACAAAAAGTGATTTAATCACAATGTCTTTCGTGGAGCGACAAATCTTTTGGTTTTCTTGTCGACCACAAAAACGGTCACCATTCTCTTGGCGAACATACCGAGTTCCTGGACATCATCGACGAAGCCATCTTTCTTCACCAGATGGGCAAAACCTTTCGCCTTGTCCAGGAAATCCGCCATGTTCAGAATACAATTCGGAGGAGACTTCCAACAAGAGGTGACTCCACTGAAGCGTCTTTAGGGGCAACATTTTCTCCTTTTCCGGAGGAACTCTGGTCATTTTAGGGCTGTTGATAGCTTTTGGGCTATTGTTAACTTTTGGGCTTTTACCAGCCCCTTTTTAGTTTCATCCTTTGGGTTGGTGTTGTCGACCTTCCCAAAGAGGTCTTTTTCACTTTGGACCGACTGCCTTCGTCGGCCATGATGAAAGGTTGCGGAAGCAACCACTTTTTTTTTTTTTTAAACACACAGGAGAGGAGTTGGGTAAAAAAAACAAAAATAAAAAAAGCCTGGATAAACCAGGAAATTAAAAACAAACAAAACTTAAAAGACAAAAAGGACTGAAAATAAAAATAAACAGGTAAGACTTTTTTTTAAAAAATAAAAATAAAAATAAAAATGGCGCCCGAAGGCAGCCGAAAATAAAAAGAAAAACCAGAAAACTTCTCTCTTTTTTCAAAACAAACAAACAAATGTACAATAATTAAAAATTAAAGTTTGGCGGCTAACGCCGCTAAAGAAAATGAATTAAAAAAAAAATAAACTAGTCAAAAAAAAAGGAGAAAAAAAGGCGACTGAAGTCGCTAAAAAAATAAAAAAAGAAATAAACAAAAAGCTTTTTTTTTTTTTTTCTAAACTGGTCTTTTTAAAAAATAAATAAAAAATAAAAAAGCAGTCGTCCGGTTTGACAAAGTCTTACCGGACTAAAAAAAAAAAAAAATGTGAGCTAAAGGCCCAAATACAAAACAAAAAAAAAAAGAAATAGAAAAATTAAAAAGAATAAAACAATAACTTAACAGATAAAAAGGTCCGGATTTTTTCACAAAAGTACGTCCAAATAATAAACAGCTGCAAAGAAACAGTCTCACAGAACTGGAAAAAATGGGGGGGTGAAAGAAACGGACAGAATAAACGTCAAAAAAGTCTCTCTCTCTCTCTAGAGTGTTATATCACATATTTTATATAGTCCTGGAAGAGTCCATGTTACGGTCTCACAACAATACGAAGGGAGAGATGAAGGACAATTAGAATCATAGTAGTGACAGGGGAGTGTCCTTGATAGATTCCTCGTCGGATATTCAAACATAGAAGTGTCAGTATTTTAATATGATTTAGGTATATTGTGGTTTCCACAGTTTCATGCTGTATTTAAGGGAAGTTTCTATCACCGAGGGTACATTTTCAAAGCCTAAATGGTCCAAGTGTGTTCACACTATCAAAGGTTTTACTGTAATTTATCCAAACTGTGTTGTAAGAGTTCTGCAATTTTCCAGTATCATTTTTATCTATCAATAGTTGCTCGTTGCAACCCTATAAAAAATCTGACTCGAGTTTTCAGGTTGATGTTTTGGTTTATAGCATTTTGCTGTTTTGAGTGAAATTACCTCAGGCGCAGCCTATTTTGTATTTATTTTGCTGTGACATGCCAAGTGATAGGAATAATGAATAAAGCCATTAAGACAACAAAATTACGAAAATCATTTCGAATTCTGGAAAGAATGCTGTATACTTTTGTGGAGTCTTATTGATATTAGATCCACAGTGGAAGCAAGCAGAAAAAGGTAATCGCTTCCTCTTCAGTCTTGACATTCTTTTTCATTTCATAATTCCACATTGTATTAAAGCTTGAAAATGAAAGCGTATAAAGAGTAAAGAATTAACGCCAATAGAAAGATAACAAAAAATGCGGAAAATGTTTAACAAAAGAGAAAATTTTAAAAGGAAAAGAAAATGATATTTTGATATTGCGAAGGAATTTAAACAAGAAAAGCCAAATCATACAGATATACGCACAATTGTGTAGACTTAGGTTAAATAAGTGTTAAAGACGTTTATTCAGAATAATATTAACCTTAGAAATATTATATAGTGATGCATATATTACTTTTTTTAAATAGCTGGCAGTTAATGCTTCTTCGAGTATCTGTTTTAGGTAGCCAGCTGTTATTAAGTTCCACCAACACATTTCGTGACATAGCACAACCAAAAAAAAAAAAAAAACTATAAATTTTCTCCTTAGCGGTAACTGTAAAAGTTCCATAGATACCTATATGTTAAATGAATCTACTGCTATGCATAATGGTATAGAAACTGATTTTGACATCTGGATTCCAGATACAAAATTTAAATATTCTATTTTTCTTATGATAAACTCAAGGATCCATAATTTTGAGATTGCCTATGTCTAGAATTTATTATTATTGCAGGCTTACGATTTTCAAGTATTTTTTGGTAAGACGCCTCCTTTAATTGGGAAAAATCTACAAGAAGCCACTCGAATTTCTCGCTGCTAGTTCACTGAGTGGCCACAGGTGGCGTTAATGAGCGGAGCTATCTTTTGATTGTTTATACTGCAATGCTTGTTAATGTTCCATCGATTTTATAAAATTCCTAGCCTAAATTGTTTACATTTACT
>CAHIKZ030004601.1:0-152500 GCA_903632075.3 Acanthosepion pharaonis
TTTGAATATGTGGTATAATGATAAGAATTTATCTGAGTAAATTTTGTTGTGATATTAGAAATAAGCCTGAAGGCCCTGATCCGAATAATACTTGGGATAATGTAATGTCTACATGTCAGAAGTTGATAAAATATTCATAGAAATAATTCCTTATTAGAAGCAAATATGAATACAGCATCTCTGACCAAAATCGTAAAATAAAAATTATATCTCAAGTTGAGAAAACATTACGAGTAACATCTGTTTATATTTCTGAGATGAGGTGTTTTAACTATTTATACTATTTACATCGTTTAGTCTGTTGTCCTTATCTTTATTGGCACACAGCCCAGTGGATAAAAGTGTTGTTTGAAGTATTCCAAAATGTGACTTGGCCAAATGATTTGTGAGTTTAGTATTTTTCTAGCACAGCGAATGTTTACACAAACTGTTGAATTACTAAAGGGAATTAACTAAAATTGATATATCCAGAAAAAAACAAAATAAAAAAAACATGGTACTTTGTATAATAATATCCCCGGGGATAAAATAAATGGCACGGTCCAAAATTTCATGGTATATCACCTGAAGAAGACAAGAAAATACGGCGGCCGAAACGTCGTGGATATGGTAATAAAGAGGATGACATTCTCCCGAAAGATGTACATCCTTGTACTAATTAATTCAAGCAAAACGAATAATTCCGTTATTATTTACTTTACTTTTTTTCCTATTTTTTCCAATGAAACATGACCCAGAGTATATGTTAGTACCTCGTTCCTTGAACATTGTCCACGTATTCTCGATTGGATTTACATCAGGAGAGTTTTCGGGTCAGTCAGTAGTATTTTGATTTGCTTGCTGGTAAGGCCTGGTAAGTGTTCGTGAATCGTTAAAATTTTCTTACGCTTCCATGGAGTAACGTCCATCTCAGACAATGGCCGTAGGTCAACTAATTGACAGTCGAAACAATAGTGTCTGGGCGTGATGAAAATCTGATACAATCACAGATGATGCAATATTTTTGAAAGCCAAACAAATTTCATCATAGACTCCGAAAATAGATTTATATTACTGCACACCACTGCAAATGACCTAATCTGAGGACAAAATAGTAATCGATAACATCCTGTCATTCCAGTAGTTCTAAAATTGACCGTATGGTGAAAGAAAGGAAACTAAAGCGGTTGTTTCAATTAATTTGCACAAGGGTATAGACAGTGTAAATAATTATGAATAACGTTGTGTTAATAAAAAAAACTCGATGCATAACACTAACTATAGGGAGAATAGTCCCAAAAATATTTGGGAATGATAAAAATACCTAACTTAGAGTTTTAGTGAAATACTTGATATGCAAAGAATATATAATTCATTTTTTCATCAGTTGTGTGGGATTCCTTTTTATTTTAACATTTATTTTTAAATAACATAAACACTTAAACATAAGTATGTACTGGTAGTGTTATGGCTACTGCTACAAAAAAGTAGTGACGTTCCAATATGCTGTTCATAATGATTTTATTTTGTTCATTTTAGACTAATGGCCTTAGGTCAAACAGAAGAGCGGAATGGCCTATTTTCTCTTGTGTGGCAGTGATTTTAAGAAAAAGCAAAATATTGTATTTAAACCCCACCACCACCACCACCACACACACATCCGGAAAATAGTAGCATGGACGGTACTAGAGAAGCCGGTTATTCTAGAATAACAATACTGAATTCAAAATAAGCCTGAAGAAGAATGGGTTCCGTGAGGTTGTCTTGCGTAAACCCCACCTCCTGCTATGGCTTAAATGAACGTGGGAGCCCTACGACTTTATAGCTTACTGGACTCGTCATCTTGATAAATTTAAATCCACAACAAATATAACGTTGTAAACGATTTTAGAGTTCATTATAACATCAATAATATAGAATATTTTAATTCACGGCCGATGATAATGTCTCACTCTTGGAAATATCCTGTTCTTTCGTTTCTACGGTATTAAACATCGATTGCCATTCAGTAATTGAATGAATGGTGGTGAATTATCGGAAATAAAATGGTGGCATCATGGTATATTGTGCATGAAGTAATTATTCTTAATTCCGCAGAAAAATGGTTAACTTTTTACACACAGTGCAGATTTGACCTCTACTTGAAGATGTCAATATTCTACGCAAAAAATAATTCTGAAAATAATTAGGAAGACCGATTTCTAATCTTATTCTGTTGTGGATTCTGAAATCTTTTATGGTTTTTTCATAATCCCAAATCACCATCAAAGGTAATGAATATACTATATGAAGCTTTTTTATTTCTTATGTATTTCTTCTTATGACATCGTCTGCTTTTTTTATAGTATCACGTGACTCTGCCTGAGTAATGACAAAGTAACAACTGTCAACTGCAGATAGATATTCCCCACTGCGGAACTTCAGAAACCAATTCCCGCGGTATTGACTGGTCACAAGTGGATCCTTCATTCTATTCGATATTAATATTAAAAGAAATTTGAAAAGTAGTACATGCAAAAAAAAGAAGAAAGAAAACGCATCTCTTCTATGTCCATATTCAAGATAGTTAAATTCCGAAAACATTGATATACAAATTAACAAAGAGGAAACTTTAATCATTAGAAATGAGTAATATATTTTTGTGCGGCTATTATAATGATAAATTAGAACGCGTTGTTCACCTCCAGTAAGATCCTCCACGAAACCTCGAAGTTATACGGTTTACGGCATATCAACACCTCAATGGGTTATTTAATGCCGACAAGATTTTTAGAATCTGTAGATCCAACAACTAACACACTTCAAAACATCGAACACTTTCACTGAGTTCATGTGGAACCCATTTATCGATTCATTTTTCATTGCAAATTTTCTTGAGATGAGCCAATGTTGTTGAAATGCAGACACCCGTTATCCGAGATATTTTTTTGCACTTCGACGTGAGTTTTATTCCACTACTGTTTTCAGATGTTGATTGTCAAATGCAGATAGACATCCTCTGCCATCTTGATCTTCAGGACTCGTATCCCCACTGCGGAACTTCAGAAACCAGCGCCGTACTGACTGGTATCAAGTGGATCCTTCATTCTATTCGCTGTTAACGTTGGTAGAAATTTGCAAAGTATTATGATCAAGCTCATACAAAAAGGGAAACGTATCTCTTCTATTTTCATATTCAAGTTTCATTCCGAAAAAAGACTGATATAAAAATTAACAGAGGACATTTTATGATTAGAAATGAGTAACATATATATTTGTGCAGCTATGATCATGATAAATTAGAACGCGTTGTTCACCTCCAGTAAGATCCTCCACGAAACATCGAACTTATTTACGTTTTACGGCATAACAACACCTCAATGGGTTATTTAATGTCGACAAGATTTTTAGAATCTGTAGATCTAATAAATAACACACTTCAATCATTAGAAATGAGTGATATATTTTTGTCCGACTATTATAACGATAAATTAGAACACATGTTTTCCACCTCCGCTATGATTCTCCATGAAACTTTGATCTTATATGTTGTTCTCTCGGTTAGATTTGGTTTATTTTGTTTTACGGCATATCAACATCTCAATGTAAATGTAGTTGGTTCAAGCATCGACTACCTTTCCTGTTATATGTTAAACTGATTTGAAACCTGACGACTATTAATAAATATTTCCACAATTACCTGGGAAAATTGTTGTACAAATAATGGTTCTTGAAAACCTTATATTCTTTCCTTTTCGTTAGTTGCCTTTTATTAAATATACGAGGGAAATTAAAAAAGATCGCGAAGAAAGTTAGTATCAAATGATTCTTCTCGACAGAATCTTTCTTGCAGATTTATAATCTATCCTTCGTCCGTACTGTCCCAAAGTAATCCCGCTGTTTAATGTTAGCGAGAAAGTAACTTAAACTAAAGGTAAATATCACATATTTACCCTTGCATCACTTCCGTTTTCCAAACCTATTGGCAATGATCCGCCTCATTGCGATCTCCTTAATCTCGTCCACGGTCTTAAGTATTTTCGTTTCAATAATGGTGGCATATCTGGTTAGGTGTTCGAAATATATATCTCTAGATTCTTTACAATATACAAAGAAGGGTCTGTAATATAATCGATCCTGACCTGGCATCTCCACTTCAATCACTTTCACACCGAGGTGACGTGGCCTCTATCCATCTTTTCTACAAATATTTTCATGGTAATTGTTCAGATGAGGTCTTCTTCAAAATTACTTGACTGCATGAATTTAAGTTTGCTAGTTGATTGGCAATTAGGTCTCGCCGTTTTACTGTTGAACTTGCTAGATAAAACAGTCTGTTCTATTCTACTAACTTCTTTTCTCGCGCTTTTCCTCTGTGAAATTCTTTCTGTTTTTTTTTTGCTTCCTTGATACCTTCAAGTATCTAAATGCAATGTCAATCGCCATCTTCTGTATTCCTGAATCCTTTTTTTTATTATCTTTTTATTATATAACTTTTTTGTGAGAGGGAGTTGGTTTAATCTCATCTTACCAGATTGTTGTTTATCATTTAATTCCCTTTTTCGATTTGTCGATGTCGCGAAATGTGGTTCGGCTTCAAAGACGAAAAGCATCGACAAAGATAACTTTTAATTTAACTATTATTTTATTAACCACATGGACGGGTTTATCTTCTGTCAAGTGGCAGTTACTAGACCCCGTATTTGAGAACCGCTTCCAAACACGAAAATCTCACACGTCCATTTCTTGGACGGGTAACCACAAATTGTAGAAAGACCCTTCCCTGGTGGAATTGGGTCTAAAAACGCGATCTGACACGTCTATTCGCCCGATGTCAGAACAGCAAAAAACCTTAATCTATAACTCATTCCCAAGTTCGGCTCAGCCAATCAAAATCGACTGTTTAGTCTACCATCTGGTCTTAGAGGTCCTCATGAGAACGTCTGAGACAAAATACACTGCCACTAAAAATTAATATGAAGCTATTATTTAATATTTTTCCTCACTAAATTTTTCTGATTCTTTTCGCTCTCTGCAACCCATATATTCTACTGACGTTTTAGCCTTACTTGCGGTGTAATATATATATATATATATATATATATATATATATATATATATATATATATATATATATATATATATATACAGCGAAATAACCTCGGGTTCCGTGTTATAGATAAACCTCGAGTATTTCAAGATTTTTCTATTTTCCTTCGGAGTCCACCCTCCTCCATAACATTGTGCCATTTGCTGATCATATTTTATTAAAATTATGTCCCCCCGGTAATACCGAATTTCTTGAAAAATTTAATGCAATATTGAGTCGCTCTGGAGTATTGGTCCAATTATGAACTTTTGCCAATAATTTACTGTATGTCTCGTGTATAATTCGACGGTTTTTGAAAGTTAGACAAACCGAAAGAAAAGTAAAAACATTTATGATATAAAAAATAGATTTTATAAAATTCTATCTAATGATTTGTTTTTCTACTGCGTTGCCAAAGCATAACCTAGCAGACATTTGTCTACATTGAATTTGTTATGTTTAGGTAGGGGGTCTGCTTTGGCAACACAGTGCTAGAACTCAACAACTTCAGGTGCGTTGTATGTTCATGTAAACAGTAATATCCCCTTCATTTTGGACGGTGCGAATAAGTGTGAAAATATCGAATCTTTTTTTTTTTTAATTCTGTTCTCACAAGACGTGTCAGTTGTTATATAAATGTATAAACAGCTTTCATATAGGTTAGCGAAAGACCAGAGTCTATCCAGAACATTATTCAAATCGATTTGAATAACCGGTCAATCAGATGCGTGTTCTGGATGCAAATTTGACATGAGTCAAAGCGAAAATTCATGCATATTCAGGAACTGACACTCTCCTCTGTGGTTACTCATTTAATCGATTTCCTGTTTTCTTGACATCTGTTGTCAGTTTTAAAAAGAATTACTGTTTTAAATTTGACGATTTTTTTTTTAATCTAATATAGACTTTTTCATGATTTTCCTAGATTTTGGTATAGACAGAGGGTCTTCTCAAACCAATCATTAATGGTTACTAAAAAAATCACAGCAATTTCAGTTTCATATATAATTGCATTAGCGTCTGACAGTTGGAAGTTCATCTTCGAAAGAGCGAAAATGCTTGTTTGCGGAACCAACACATTCGAGATCTGTCCGGAAAGTATCCATCCATTCATAATATCTCGGTGATGCAGTTTGCGTGGCCGTGATGACACCTGACAACAAATCAAATGCGGATTTTACTGCACATGCGCCAATATGCACACCTATCTGCAGTTACTCAGTCGGCAGTGAAACCCTATTCGGTAAACGAGATGAATAAGACCGATTCTCTAAGTACTGAATTCACAGAGATAACTAAGGTATCTGCTGTATAATTTAATATCGAATAAAACTTCTTTTTTTTTTTTTTTTGGTTAGTTTGGTTTGTTTGGTTTGTTTGGTTTTACTGCATATCAACACCTCAATGGGTCATGTGACGATATCGAATCTTTTTTTAATTCTGTTCTAACAATGCCGACAACTTGATTTTCCTGGTAATATTTTTATTTTTGGTTTGTCTATTTCTGTTAATATTTTTTCCTCAAAAACGTAATATTATTTTTTTCAAAAACGTATAGCTGGTAATATTATTTTTTTTCAAAAACGTATAGCTGGTAATATTATTTTTTTCAAAAACTTATAGCTGGTAATATTATTTTTTTCAAAAACGAATAGTTGCCAATATTATTTTCAAAAATGTTTAGCTGGTAATATTATTTTTTCAAAAACGTATTGCTGGTAATATTTTATAATGCTTTTTACCTCAGTTTCAGGGTTAACTATTTGCCCATAGCTGGGACCCTAACAGATGCTACCACACCGAATAAGGGTGGACCTGGGAACACCAGCAATTAAGAGGTGGTTCCACGCTCCACAAAACCCCCTGATCAGAGGCCTTGCTATTGGACATAGTTTATCGTTTTTACCCTGGACCCGGATGTAGTTTATCGTCTTACCCTGGACGCAGATGCAGTTTACCGTCATACCCAGGACGGTTTTTTGGTTGGAAAATATCCAACCATGTTGAAGAAAACGGGATTCGTTTGCGCGGTCTTGATGCCACTTGGCAATCAATAAAATGAAATCTTACTGCACAGACGTGAACAGGCATGCTTCAGCAGAATATTATTCACTGAGCTTGTGTATTCTGGGGACGTTGTATTTAATGTCAATTTGTATCAAGATTTGCATGAAACATGAACTATTCTCCGCGGAAACAATCGGAATCAATACGAATGCTCCATCAGGAATCCATTGAGTTCTATGCTCTGTGAAATCTTCAAAGATGGATAATACTCAGGATTTAAAGGAAACAGGAGAATTAAGAAAAATTATCTACGTATTGTACAACTTCAGGGGCATAGCGATTAACTATACCCGACAGAAAGGTCTCTGATCGTGAAATTGGAGGTTTTGTATAGCGTGGAACAACGTCTTAATTGCTGTTATTCGCATTTTCAAACTGACCCGGGGTAGTAATATCTGTTAGGGTCCCAATTATGGACATATAGTGAACACCCAAACAAAAATCAATAGGACGTTCTTAAAATAAAATGACCCACATTACATTTTTATAGCAAAATATCAATTAATGCAAAACTAAAAAATTATAATAACAGATTTTTATAGTAAAGTTACAAACAATATATTTTATGGCCTACAAATTATATATCTATAAAAATATACCTTTACGCTAAAAGTATAAACTTATGTGCAAAATATCTGTAGTTGAACGTATAAAAGTATAAAATTACGTATAAAATATTTAGATTTCGGCATTAAATAACCCATCAAAATGCCCATATGCCGCTAAACAAAAATCGGCCAAACAAACAAACAAACTATTTTCAATATATAGATTTCATCAAAAGTTACCCGAAATATTGCATGACACAAATCTTCAAACGACATTTCAGTCCAGATATAGTCCTCTGCGACATCTGTTTTTTATTTAAAAAAAAAAAATTGCCATTGAAACGAAAATATTTAGTTTAAGTTACTTTCTCGCTAACGTTAAACAGCGAGATTACTTTTGGGAGAGCACGCGCGAAATTAATAAAATGGCGTGAATACATTGATACAAAGACAAAACAGATTTTTATTATCGGCTTAAATAAAGTTTTTTTGCCTTCCTGCATGGATGATGCTAACCTCCGGAAGAGCCTACGCCTTCTTCATCCCATGTTTTCCCCTGAAATGACGTCGAATAATTATATTGAATAAATTACTAAGTCTACTGCTAGAGAGTTCGATTCCCTATCTCGAGTTAGACAATTTTCGACGCCATAATCTATCTTGGACATTTATACATCTACCAATCGTTCCTGCATCAAATAATGCTGCCACATCTTATGTTTCTAAAGACTCTTGCCGAAATCCAAAAGAGAATCGGCAACATAACTCGGCATTTCGGATATTCTCGCCGCTGTAACGTCGGCTATATTTGTCTCTTCTATAGCCATTTCCCCTGTAATTGTTTTTATGACCTATCATCGTTGGTCCCTCGACTTCCGGGATTGAAGTGCACTACTAGATTGAAATATGTAGATGGAACCGTAAGGTCTATTCTAGTCAGTCTTCCTCTGACACTTCCGGCTTCTAGCCTTTGTCTCAACTACGATCTTCAAAAAACTGAATGCAATGTTAATCTTCATCTTCTGTCTCATTAAGTCGTGTTGCTTTCTTGTTCTCTTTGTTTCTTACGCTCTCAATAGCCCCTGGCATCAGAATGTCTTTCATCGCTTTTCCTCGGTTGAAATGATTATCAAAAGCACGTCATCCGATCTGTTGTTTCAGAATTAAACTATATCCGATAAAACAAAGATTGGGATTATTCCGGTGATTTCAATTGTGTACAAAACTTTCTCCAGCAAATATCAGATTTTCATCTATATATTCAGTTTTGAGTTAAAAAAATAATACAGGGAACTTCTCCATGTAGCTAATATATCGTGCATTTTCCAAGAATGATATTAATTAAAAAGTAATCTGTAAAAATGATCCCAGGTATTTATTTTTCTTGTTTATCCCTGAAGGCATTTTATGGAAAATGAGGGGAGATGTAACCACATCAATTAAAAATTGCTGCTGATATTGCATTAACATTTTAGGTGGTAGATTTTTTTATCCCGTGATCCGTAGGGTCGTTAGGGGCACCATGTGTACTGCAGCCAAGTGTTTCTTGGGCAAGATAGCCTGACGAAGCCCAACCCTCTCCATGCCGGTTTTGAATTCATAGTTTTCCTTTTCTTAGACTGGTTGCCACCCAAGGCTATAGAACATAGTCTGTTCTGCTATTTACTAGCGTCGTTGAGTTACCATGTATACTCCAGCCTCAGTCGAAGTGGTGTTTCTTGGGCAAGATAGACTGACGGATCCCAACCCTTTCCAGGCCGATTTTGAATTCAGAGTTTTCCTTTTCCTAGACCGGTTGCCACCCAAGGCAATAGAACCTAGTTTGTTTTGCTATTTAGTAGGGTCCTCAATAACCACTCGAAATAGAGAGTTATAGAGTAAGGTGCAATGTTTGTGGGGATTGTGAGGAAGATAACGGATAACCTTAAACTTGAACAAGGTAAAATTGTAGTGATCGAAGAAGCATCAACTTGGGAGTCGGTTCGTGTGAAGTAGCTGCTAGAGTGGAACTTAATCTCACCAATAGAATATGAAAAAAATGAACATTAGCATTCCGCGTCGTAGCTGCGAAGTCTAGAAATGGTGGAATTAATGAATGTAGTTCGTCTGAACACTTTCCATGAAAATAGCGATAAATCAGTAAGAGGAGTGAAACGTTTGTAGGGTGGAAAATAATTCATCACCCACAAGGACGCAGAGACGGTTTTGGACTGTAATGTGAAAACTGGGCAGCTCCTGCCCGTATTTAGCAGTAGTACTTAATTTTCGGCTTGGCCTGAGCTGGCTCTTGTAAAGGGAGAATGTTAGGAGGAGTCAAGTACATACTGAAGCGATGGATCGTGTGTAGGAGTTCCGTCTGGGGTCTAGTTTGAGCTAAAGTTCTAAAAAGCGCTCAAGATGGTCGCCCTGACAGAACTATCGTTCATCGCGATAGCTTAAAATTCAGGTTCAGCTTGGTGATATTTGTGATGTCCACAAAAACTCTTTGAATCTATTGTGATACCACCGAATACTCGTTGTCACTTTCGAAATGCTCGTTGTAGTAGAGACTTTGTCATCGCAGTACACCTTTGAACAATACTGGTGTCAGACGCCTTCGAATAATCTCGGACTAATAGTACTTGCTCGATAATACACACTCGAATAGTAACCACCGTATAGTGATCCGAAAAGAAGAGATAGTATAGTAAATAGAGTAGAGAACAGCGGTCCATATAGTAATAGAGGATAGACTAGAAATAGCCATCATTTAGATGTCACGCTATGTTCCATTTATGCGTTTATCTTACGGTCACGTGATCTACTTAATTCAATAATGGGATCACCTGTGTTTGCTCACTGGCGATCTATGTTCAAACTCAAGTGTCGGCAGCGATATTTTATTCCTATATAACAGTGAAGATGGAACTTCAATAGTTTGTATTATTGACTACAATAAATAACGATATATATATATACAGCCTGTCGCTTCTGAGTATTGACTTCAATGTTCACATTTATATATATATTTACATACGCGCTATCTCTGATATTGAGCAGTTTATCCCATAAATATAGTATATTTAAAACTATATTCCTTCATATATATATACACACACACACACATATATATATATATATATATATATATATATATATAATCTCTTTGAACAATTTTGTCAACCCACCAAAAAAAAAAGAAGAAAACTTGTATCAGCTGACATATTGTCCCACCAAGTAATGTTACAACTATCTCTGACACAGCATGCGACGGATAAAGAAGGCATTATGAGAAGTGTACCTACCCCCTTGTGAAAATTAATTAAAAAAAAAAACGGTTTAGTTGCCTATATTTCACCATTCGGTCAGTTTTAGACCAACTGGATCGACTGGGTGTAACCGATTTCAATTTTTTCCTTAGATTAGGGCATTTGCAGTTGTGTTCACTAATATGAATCTATTTTCAGGGTCTATGATGAAATTTGTTTGGCCTTCAAAAATATTGCTTCATCCGTGATTGCATCAAATTTTCATCACGCCCACTCACTATTGTCCCGACTGTCGATTAGTTGTCCTATGGCCAATGCATGCGATAGATGCTATTCCATGGAAGCGTACAAAAATTGCTGCACGAACACTCTGGCAAGCCTTACCAGTGTGAAATTCAAAGTAATATCGACTGGCTCGGAAAATATCCTAAAATAAATCTAATCGAAAAATCTGTGGTCAATCTGCAAAGAATAATTTCGTGAAATGTGCATACGAAGTACCAACCTCTGCACTGGGTCATGTTTCATTGGGAAAATACGAAAAAAAGTAAATAACGGAATTATTCGTTTTCTTTCAATTAATTTGCACAATTTTGTACGAAGAGTAACTTGAGGAAAGAAAGATTATGAATTTAACACTTCCGGGACATCTCATTCAAGATAACAATCGGCTGGATTAATTTATATTACAATGACAAAGAAAATTTGTAAATTAGCAAGTAGTGCAGAGATCTAAAAGGCTGTAAAGATCCATGAACCGCATGTAAGGAGATTAAAATAAGAGATTTAGCAGATATTCACCTTTGCTTTTGTAAAAATCATACCGTAAAATTATGCATATATTAAAAATAGCTCATTTGTTGCCGGATTTTTTTCTCCTCCATTTTCTCTTTTCTTCCGGAACAAAAACATTAATTAACTTTTCCATTTCTCTGTAAGTATTTCATGTTACTCATTACTGCTGCTACGGTTTTCTTTTGTCATTTGAATCTGCTGGGACATCGATTGTCTATGTCTTCTCCAGCATTCTGGTTGTTTTTTTTCTTCTCAAAGCCTATTCTAAAATGGCGTGGTGTCAACTAAATCAAGAATAATTATTTTTTATTCTTAAGCTGAAGTCATGTACACAGCATGTTTTAACAACAGTCGAACCAATACATTTTCTGATTCTATGTTACCGACAAGAAAACAGCAGTGTAGAGACATGGCATCTACGGGGGAGATAATTAGTAATTCTAACTGAAAAATATCATTGTAATAATAATAATAGTAATAATAATAATAATAATAATAATAATAATAATCAAAGAACAGTCAAAGCCAACCTCCCAGACATTGTTATTAAAGATCACAAACAAAAAAATGCCTCTTTATTGATATGGCAGTCCCTCAAACTGCAATGTATCTTTGAAGATCTTCAAAAAGCTTTACAAATAAAAGGACCTTGAAATCTCAAAATTGTGGCACATAGGAACATCAACAATCCCTGTTGTAGTTGGAGCCCTAGAATTGGTTGGAAAAGATTCCAGTAGACTAAATGAAGGGATTCCTAGAAGTCCATGCCTCAAAGAGATACACAAAAATGTCCTGACAGGTTCAGACTTTACGAAGGGCTTTATCTATGTCATTTTTTTCTGTCAGTGGAAAATGACATGATGCCATTTCTAACTTTAGGTCCCTGGACGGGACCCGGAAAAAATGTGTAAACGCCAGAAATCAAAGGAAATAAAATGATAATAATAATAATCGCCCGGACGTCGTGAAAAAAAATCCACTAAAACAGAAAGTGATGACCGTCATTGCAGCTTATAATGTGTCTTTGGAGATCTTCAAAGTACTATCAAAATACACGTATCATGTAGTGGGAATCTAAAAAAATCAATCATTCCAGTTGTGGTCAGAGGCCTCGGAGTTATTGAAAGAGGGTCCGATAGACTCATTGAATGGTTATCTGGTCGCCCACACCTTAAAGAAATACAAAAATATTGTACTCACAAGTACTGCTCATATATTACGAAAAGTAATGTAAAATATGAGTGATGTTAGCGGTTTTATTTGTCAGTGGAAGATATCATGAAACCATTTTTGCCCGTAGGTTTCTGGTTAGGACCCGGAAGGTAATGTGTATGCAGGAAAAACCAAAGAAAATAATAATAATAATTTCTTTACTTCTTACTCACTACAAAGGCCAAGAGTCACTCAAGGTAGAGGGTTAGTGAATGAGGTTGTTGTAAAGGGTAGGTAATTGGATACAGGAACTACATATTATGAGGATATGTAGCATAGATAACAGTCGAGACTAGATTAGAAGAGGTTAATATTGTAGTAGTTATGGAAGTGTTGTGGTGTCCTCCCTATAAAGAGTCTATGTTGGACTCTTCCGCCTATTATAAGATTAGTAGTAGAGAATGCCATGGGGAAACAGTCGACCAGACTGTTCAATGTCGAACTCTCTGCCACGGCAGAGAGGAACTCGGAATATTTTTGTCCGAGCCTACGGGCTCGAAGAAACCCACGTTAAACTGGGCCTTGTGCCACATACATTCCCTGTGGGGGACTTTTAAATATAACAGTCGAATAGATTAAACGCTGTGTGAACCGACATACACTCACTAGTCGTGTAATACTCTTCTGTTGTACTTACTGTTTAATATATGATATATCTACAACACTTTTTTGTTGTTTCTTTAACCATTTACTCTGTCACAGCAGGAACCATCCACTTTGAAGCCTCTTCCACAAAGAAGCAGTTTTGGGAAAGAAGCTATATGAGTTGATTTTTCACCTTACTAAGTGAACATGATAGGACTAGAAATTAATTGTCACCCTAAAAATCGTATGGCGTTTGCTAGCAGAGAAGGCTTGAACTGATGGGACAATAACACGTTCAAAAATTTGCTTTAGTAATAGCTGTTGAATAGAGAGTTGAATACGGATTGCAGGATGGAAAAAATTCATCACCTACCAGGCTGCGTAATTGCTTTTGACTCTGTTAGTGAGGACTGTACAAAACCGCTCCATATGTAGCCGCTATCCTTCGTTCTTGGTCTGATCTAACTCGTGTAAAGGTAGAGCATGGCACCAGTAAAAGGAATCGATCCAGTTTGATTTGGCGTCTAGATTGAGATTTAGACACAATAGACGTCCAAGTAGTCTCACTGCGGATGTAACAATTCAGCATGATAAGGGCAAATTTGGTGTCTGAAACGTTACAAGCCTTGTTTTGAATGATAGAAACCGGTTTTTTCCTCACTTAGCTGTGAAAATGAACTCAGAGTGCATATAACCTGCAAAGTCATGTAAATATTTGCAGCTGCCCTCATACACTATGGTTTCATCTCCAGATATATTTACTACAGATTTGTGTGTTCTTAGGCAGATCTTGAATATAAAGCAAGAAGAGTGTAGGACCGAGGGGAGACCCTTGAGCATTGTGACGTCCCCCTACAGCCTTCGCTCGCCCCTCGCTGCTTCGTTCGGGTGTCGCCGCTTCAAACGTGTTGTCCCGTCCTGTGACGACCAACTGGCTTGGTATTGGTCGTGGCACCCAAATGTGACGTTCTAACCTTTTGGTGATTCGGATGGGAATCTGGTCAGATCCGATATCAGCCTCGTCGTTCCCAACTCACTTCCAACGTCTGGTTACCAAAGTAACTGCGTTGATCTCCAGTCCGCCTACCCACGTTGTGAATTGATCTTAGGCAGACGAAATCAATCAGTCCTTGGGGCCGTATTGCAAGCTGAGTTCAAATGAGGGTGGTATCGCACAAAATATGTGTAAAGGAAAATAAAATAATAACTCAAAAGTTAAAGGTATCAAAAAGGATAATAATAATACTTTATATCTGGTTGCTGGATACATAGGACTGCGCCTATCTCCCGACCCGCTATATGGATTGTGACACGTTGTTTTTGTTAGGTGAGCTTTAACATCTTAAGTTGTCTGTTCTTTAAGAAATTGGTTCTTGGTGTGCCTTCAGGCGATAGTCGTAAATCTTATTTTGGTGGTATGGCTCTAAGTCGCTCTTCAAAAATAAATTGTTCTTGGATTGAAGGTGAGTTCGGAAGTTGCGCGAATCTTTCAAGTCAGCTAATGCGAGGCGGGACTTCAACTGCGAACTGGAAGCTGATCCGAACTAGACTGAACTGGGAAACTCTCCGATTTTCGCTTGCTGCGACTTTGCTTATATGGACGCCGACCAAAACCGGGGTGGGCTTTGTTGGGATTTGAGGTTCCTTGATAATTCCAAATCCACAATCCCCTTCTTTTGTTTTTGGTCAGGAAAAATTTACTATTTCCATTTTTGGAAGTCTTCTCTTACCCCTACCTTCAGAGGGCGTCAACGATTTTCCTACTTCTTCGCAGTAACATCTTATACCTATCCTCTTTAAGGAGTAGTAGCAGGCCTCCCCCCTGCATCAGATGATCACCTCCGCCTGGCTCTTGTTAACATTCATCCAATGGCCGATCAACAGTGTGGGCGTGACCAGACTAGCCTTGTTTCTTAAAAAATATATTGCCCAAAGAAAAAAAAAAGAATTATCTCCTCTTTTTTCTTTTTCTTTCTATTTCCTTTCCTTCTTTTCTTTTCTATTCTCTCTTCTTCTCTGGCCGCCAACAGAACAATGCGACCAGTAGTGTGATAACCTCAATTCTCATCTGGACTTCGTCAGTCAGATTTTCGCCAATTATCAGAGTGGTTGGTCGTCCAGCAAATACGGCCAACTTTTCCGATAATATTGTTTTGCCCTTATCGCCTTTCTAACAAAACCCAGACCTTGTCTAACGATATCTTTCACTCGACAAAGACTTAACCTATTTTCCTTTGTTTTCTTTAGCTCGTGGGTGGTCGGCAGTCCCGTGACACAGTTAAATGTTTATCTATTCTGTCCCGGAGTTTAGCTAGCCGATCTGGAATTTGTCAATTAGATTTTCGCCAGCACCAATTGGCTGTTATCCATTCTGTCCCGGAGTTTAGCTAGACGATCTGGAATTTGTCAATTAGATTTTCGCCAGCACCAAGTGGCTGTTATCTATTCCCGATAATATAAGTCCGCCACCACGACACAGTCAATTTTTATCTATTTAGAATTTTCTGCAATGGCAATGAAACCATTCACCATTTGTCACTATCAAAATTTCATTTCTTTCCCTTCTTTTCTTCCTTTTCTTTGCTTCCCAAATGGTGGAAAAGGAACTCTAATCAGGAGTTAACTGTGGCAGGAAATGGTTTTTAAAATTTAATGCCGCTGAAACAAAATTGCTCTCATTTAACCACCATAGAGAATCTTTTTTGCCCACCAGAAGCATCACTAATGCCAGATTCCTGGAGAGCAACACATCGCAAATTCTTAACCTCACGTTTTCAATTGACTCATCGACTCAAGAGCTGCATCTACCGCAAGAAAAGTTAAGCCGCCATAACGTCGTTTTTCTCATCAGCGTTCGTTTTTCACATTTACAAATCACTATTCGTCCGTACTTTTGAATACTGTTGGTATATCTGATCCGGTGCTCCTGCTATTCATCTTGTGGTTTCTGACAAAATCCAAAGAAGGATCTGTAATACCATCGATCCTAACTTGACATTTTGACTTCAGCCACTTTCCCACCGGCCTGACTTGTCTTTCCTCTGTCTTTTCTACAAATATTTTCATAGCAACTGATCTGACGAAAAATGATGAGATCTTGCCGCAAATCTAGTACTGCGCTTAAATTCATATAGTTTGGGTAGCGCAGAGTAAAATTCATCAGAATAATTACCATGAATTTATTTACAGAAGAAGCACAGGGAAGCTACATTAAGCCTGCAGGAAAGTGACTGAAACCGTGATATCAAGTCAGGACCAATGGCATTATAGATTCTTCAAAGATTTCTTCAAGGATCAAGGATTTCTACATATATATCAGAAACGGCAGACTAGACGGGGCAGCAATATTCGGCTAATGGTAGACTTATAAATATATAAGATTCTAGCTAGAAAATTTGCCTAGCACGACATAGGGAACTACCTTTCCTAAGAGGAAACATAACAATCGATTCAATATACCCTTTCCACTTCATGTCAACGGAAAACGTTAACGCGGGAAGACGCAACGTATCACTCTTCTGGAGGTAGGCAACTGATGAAATGCAGAAAGTGTTCTCTTAGACGATTGAAAGAAAACAGTTCTGGTTGGGAGACTTTAAAATTAAGAAGCTCTTCCTTGCCGAAGTTAACAAAAGAATGTATATCATTGTTTAGAGGAACTGCCAATTTGACTTTATCGAACTGATCAGATTTACAATGAATTATTAGACAGGATACTAGGTTTTGCATGGAAATCGAAAAGAAAATCTATTATACTTCTAAACAGAAAAATAGAAACATTATGAATGAATTTGATAAAAGATATAGATTTCATTCTTCTACTAAAATGTTTATAATTCACGATCAACATTGATACTGACTTTGAAAGACATACGGTCAGATCTGGCAAAGCAAACCTGGCAGCTGCATATGAAAACCCGCTAGTCAATTATTATCTGGGGCAAGAAATGGCTTGTAAATTTGAACGCCTACAAAACAAAACTGCATTCATTTAATCAACATAAAGAAGCTTTTCTGGCTGTCATCAGTGAGGATGACGCTAGACTCCAGAAGAGCAACACAATGCTCTCCCGCTCGGCCTCATATTTTCCACTGTCTTGAAGTGGATCAACTACATCGAATCAATAGATTCATCTACTGTTAAGAAAGACGGATCACAGTGTTGCGTCAGATATCATGTTATCGAATCTATCTTGCACATTTACAAAACTACCATTCATCCGTGCATTGAATAATGGCTTTTTCTAGTCTGTTGCTTCTGCTGCACATCTTGAGATTCTTGACAAAATCCAAAGAAGGATTTCAAATGGAATCGAACCTGACCAGGCACCTCGACTCCAGTCATTTTCTCACCGACGTGACGTGGCTTTTCTACAAATATTTCATGGCAACTGATCTACCGAGTTTCATTCCACAGTTGCCTCGACTACATGAATTTAAGTCTGCTACTAAATTGGTATCTAGGTCCCACCCTTTTACTGTTGAAATAGTTAAATCTAACCACCACTTCTACTTCTCACACTTCCCACTTGTGGATCTATTTTCCGTTTACTTCCCTCCTTGTTAACTACAATCTGCAAAAATTTAAATGCAACTTCAATCGCCATCTTCTATCTTCTTAAATCACGTTCATTCTTGGTTGGAGTGAAATGATTTTAAAGTAGCATCACCCGCGTCACTGTTTTACTGCCTGATTGTAAAGATACCAGCGTAAAGGAGGGAAACTCATATTGTTTGTCCCTTAAGTGGTTGTTTTTATTGAGAGGGATCAACAACTTTATTTAATAGTGTATTGGGGAAGCAGATCATTATCCAAACATATTTTGTTAAATATAACAGATAACGAATGTTTATTATGTTTGATCATGAGGCGTTTTAAACTTCGTACAGTTGCTTTAATTTCGGGTAAAAATAATGATAAACATTTTCCAACATTTGGATATATTTCATTAAGTTGGCCGGTTAAGAACAGGTTAAGGTCGTAAGTTTAAGATGCGGTTCCATGACGTCATACCACGTGAAAGACGGAAAGATTAACAACAGAACCACATTTCTAAATGTAATGTAATATGTTGTGACTTGTTTGAAATGTAATTTTGTTGTGGGTTGCTTTGTTTTAATGTAGATGGCCTCCAATATCTTAAGGTTCATTTTACTGTGTGTATGTGTGAGTATTGTTGTTTTTTCAACTAGAATCTCTCTAACTTTAAGTATATGGATATGTTTTTCTAAAAAATATTGTTTAATAGAAATAAAATAAAAAAGACGACAAGTAAGTCTACGGGAGAGTGTGGTTGTAGTAAAACCAATATATGTAGTGGGTTTATTATTAGCATCACAGATACATTCTCTGAATGGGAATGTAAATTGATACACTACATAGTTTTTTTTGTAGCGGATTCAGTTGATTGTTTGTAGGGTTATTAGAGATAATGAGGTCAATTGTTTTAATTTTTTTATAATATATGATGAGCTAAACTGGTTTATTATTATTAATGGGTTTAACATTTCGACATATTATGTTTTTGATTGTTGTTTTCATCATGTTTGTAATCATCATGTATTTGCTTACAATAGTATAAGTTAATAATGTTCAGTTTATTTTGATGTACACTGTTATTATTAATGTTATCAATCATGTCAGAGGTATTATTAAGTTTATTGATGCATTTTAATTTGTTGATCAATGATGGAATTAGGAAATCCATTATTAACAAGTGTTTGTTTAAGCTAGTGTAATTCTTTATAGAATATGGGTTTGGAAGAAGATATCATTTGTGTGCATTAGATTAAGTTTTTATAACAGCTAACTTATATTGTTGGGGGCATTCATTATTATAATCAACAAGATTAATTCTTGTGGGTCTTGGATGTACAAAATTTAATTACTAATGTCCCTGTCAATGAAACGATTGTCATTATTATCCGTGATCTATACAATCACACTTCCCTCTCCCCCATTAATATTAAACTAAACTATTTTAAAAAAATCCTTATTTGCATATAGCACTCAAGTAGCATTTTATGACCCCCTAGGTAATATTTCACTCAAATAGACGGTACTGCGATGGGATCTTCTTTGGGCCCCTTTTGTTCTAATTATTATATGGTATACTTAATATATTTAATGACACTAGTAAACCCCCTATATATGTAAGATACATAGATGACATTTTCTTTTTAGCTAAAAATATTGATCAAATCTCACAACTTAAAAACAAATTTGAAAGTCACTCTGTCCTCATATTTACATTAGAACTTAATATTAATAATAACATTTAATTGATGTATTTATTGATTCCAATACACATAACCTTACTACTTCTCTATAGAGGATATCCACTAGCATTAACTCATATATATATATATATATATATATATATATATATATATATATATATATATATATATATATAAATAAAGAAGAAAGGCAAATAGAAAGCATTCTACGTATCGTACTTTGCCTTCTAAAAATCTTCATCGAAATAACGTAATGTGCTCATTGTTGAAATTATATATGCGGGAGACATGAGATACGAATATAAATGTCGGTTACAATTTTGCCCCGACGGCAAATGTTGAAGGCTTAGTAATTGCTAAAAATGTAAATTTCAGAAAACTCTGGAATTTGACGTGTTTATATCAACAGTTCCTCTTCCGACATATAGATATTATTTATAATAGAATATGATATACACAGACATGTAAGAGTACTATTCCCCACCACAGAATATACATATTCTTATGAACTGGCTGTTATCCAAGTTGAGAGACTCCAATATTCCTTGACCCTAGCGAGAGGAAAATGCTTTCATTATTTTTCACAACACGGCCAAAATGATATAATGCATGTATGTAACGATGGGCCGCTAAGACTGGTATGACAGATAAACGAAAATAGGATATATATATATATATATATATATATATATATATATATATATATATATATATATATATATATATATATATATATAAAATGTAGGTGACTTGTATTCACAATTGAAATCGATATTTTCAGTGTGTTACTTGGGCTTATTTTCTTTTGTCGAGTCATTGACCTTATTGAGTATAAACTGAATGAAAATAGTTGCGCAGTTGAAAGTCGACAATTCTTTTCTCGATCGAAAGCAGACGATTTCTAGTTTTATTCAATATGTTTGCCAGAAAAAAAATATATATATATATATATATATATTCGCAGAATTTCTTTTAGAAAACACAGATTAATATCGGAAAAAATGGAAATAAAAATTATATTTATTCAAGCCATGCATAGTTTTTGAAGAGACAGTATGATAGATTTCTCGAAATTCGCTGGTGCCATTGGATAGCTTTTGACTTTTAAAACTGCTCACATTTGTCATCCAAGGGAAAAGATATTTTAAAAATTGAACCATTTCTGAGAAAATTGAAACTTCATTATTTCCTTATAAGAAATTAAAATATTATAATACAGAAATTGTTATTTTTTTTTTTCTTTATAGCATTTATTCCGGATTAAAGACACGGTTTTCTACTATGGTTTTCTCATTCGAAATATTCAAGTAACCTGAAACAGGCTATGTTTAAATGAGTGTGACTTTAAATATGTTTTCCATCCGCACCGGACGAGCATGATTTTTTAACGCTAAGGAACACAATGTATATTTATTTGTGGTATATATATATATATATATATATATATATATATATATATATATATATGTAAATAAAAATGACATTAGGAAAACTAGTAATTACTGACGCGTGTCGTCCAGTGTGGACAATGAATATAATTTAACAACGTAACTAATAAAACAATAACAGAATGTCCCTAGCGACTGGAATGTAGAGAAATGCTATTTTCATATTGTTAACTGAAAATAACGTCAGTATATGTCACGTGTGGAGAATATTGTCATTATATCTGTGTTGATGTATTCAGCCATTTTCTTTTGATTTTATGAATCTGCTGTGTACATTTGTTTGTGAGAGCAGTAATTTCATTAAGAAAGGTGAAATGAGGAAAAAACCTGGGCATAGATTAATATTTATGGCGGCACTCTCTAAAATTTTCCTTCTGAGTGAGTTATTTTCTTTTTTTATAAGTGTAGCATTTTTAAAATCAAAATTATGGTTGAATTTATTTCTATGTATTACTAGTGCATTAGCTAAATTGCTTTTTGTAAGGCCTCTTTTGTGCTCATAAATGCGTTTTTTCAAATTTTTACTTGTTTCTCCAATATATTGGGAGGAACAGTTTTGGCAATTTATTTTATAAATGCCTGCTTCAGAAATATTATTGCTATTAATGTTTGAAGATCTTAGTATATCCATAATGGTTTTGGAAGTAATATATATATATATATATATATATATATATATATATATATATATATATATATATGTATATATATATATATATTACAGTATGTATATTTTAACATTTTAGTAGGGATACAATGTATATTTATTTGTATATATATATATATATATATATATATATATATATATATATATATATGTACCAAAAATAAATATACATTGTGTCCCTTACCGTTAAAAAATCATGAATTTGAGGTCTGATGAATTGGATCGTGATTACGATTCCAATGTAATAAATTATAACCATAGAATATTAGTGTTTGAGCCTTATATATATATATATATATATATATATATATATATATATATATATATATATAGTTTAGGAACAGGTAATCGACCTGTTGGTATATAATCCTGTTGGCGTGGACCGTAGCAATATCAAGATGTTGTTTAATGGCACTAGAATTATTTAAATGCATAGTTAATCGTCTGGAGAGCCGGGTAGTAACATACTGTTTCCCTTCTGCTTTCTGACATTCGTAAAATCCTTATAGACAATACAAAAATTATTGATCAAAATTTTGGAGGCACTATATATTAGAAACAATAGACCTCTTATTAGTCGCACAGCTTATAATATTTCTGGAAACATCCTTCTATAATATATTTGTAGGTAATTTGATAAATTACATAATCATTTCCTTTGAACTTTTTAAAATTCCATAACGTATTATTCGATTTTTTGGTTTTTACAATAAAAAATCTTTTTCACCCCTTCACTTGATCACATGGCTTCGTCTGCAAGTGATAGCATTAATGCTTCATTTGAAGTTAAAAATATTTCGTAACGTTTTTTGGTTCGTATAAATGTAGCAATATGATTCCGCTGCAAGGCAATTGGCTAAAGTTAAAAAACAAATTGACCCTGATGATGAACGATGACGTTTGAAAGTACTCGGTTGTCTTTTGGAATATATATATATATATATATATATATATATATATATATATATATATATGAAGTTTTGAAATAAAAAGTCTCATTCGTAAATATGAGAAAATACAAAAGAAAATCAGCAGGACTATGTTGTCTTTGGCGTTCAATACAATGTGTTTAAAAGAGGATGCTGCCTAAATATACATACATATATATATATATATATATATATATATATATATATATATATATATATATATATATATATATATCAAGCATTTTTGTCTAATAATATGTACATGTTATGTCTATCAGATGTTTTATTATTTTTTTAGATTTCTGAATAAGTTCATATTTTTTCTTGCATTATTTCCCCCAAGTACTTTTGAATGTTACTACCATCGTTTCCAAAGGTTGTCCAGTGTTCATTTCAGCAACTGTTTTTTTTATCTCCCATTTGATGGCAGCAACTACACGACACACAAGATGACATCATATACACGGTCAAACTGATTTTTTAATGTTTTGTTGTTGTTTTATTAAACACACTTTCAAATTTACACACACACAAACATACAAATATATATATATATATATATATATATATATATATATATATATATATATATATATATATAATGGACTCTCCCGTTTCTTTTCGACGTATGAGGATCTGAGAGCTTAATTGATTCAGTTATGAAATTTTGTGTGATAATCTAAAGTAGTACTTAAAAGGAGACCACATATGGGGCAAGAGTGAGGATTGTGAGATGAGATTACTGTTAGATTGGCTGACCTTTTAAATCTTGCCCTCGCTTCTTGAAGATGATTCTGTCAAGCACATTAAAAACTGATAAAGCACGTTGATCTCCATTATACCCGCTCGAGGGCTAAGAGCTCAAGAGTGCTGTGTGGTATATTGACACCTGGCAAGTTGCTTTTCAACTTTTCTTTGTATCTTAGCCATATATATATATATATATATGTGTGTGTGTGTGTGCGTGTGTGTGTGTGTGTGTGTGTGTATCTATATATATTCTTTTCATTCAAGTATTAGTCTACTTAGTCATCAACTTACATGAAGCGATCAGATACTATATTATCTGATACGATGTCGATATATATATATATATATATATATATATATATATATATATATATATATATATATATATATATTTAAAAGAAAAAACAGACCACTTTAAGGTACCATTATAATAATTTATTTCAACAGAGTCCTTTTAAATGACGCCGGCTCATCAGATAGCACTTCCAAAAATCAAATGAAACGAAAAATGAAATTAAAATTGATGGGTAGTGTAAGTTTTTGTAATTTAACAGAGCGTGTAAAAGTAGTAGTTAAAGAGACATGGTAAAGTATAGGGAGGGATTAATTCCATATCTCTCTCAAGTATCCTTTGTATTAGGGGAGGAGGAGTGACCAAACCTTGACCTTTTTAGATGGTTAACTTAACGGAAGTGATATATTGAAATGGGAGGGGAGAAGGGAGAAAAGAAAAAAGAAAACGAAAGAAGAGGGAGAGGGAAGTAAAGAGAAAGAGGCTGTAATTGGGTTTTGTCAATTTATGTAAAGAATAGATTTTAATGCTTGATAGTAATTTAGATGTCTATGGATTACGGATACGGTTTACCAAGTTCTTCATAACTTAAATATATATATATATATATATATATATATATATATATAGGCAACTGAACTTCTCGCCACACTGATGTGCTGAGATACAGCGAAACCGTCTGTGATTGGCAATATATGTGTTTTTGAAAAAAATTATTTCTTTTGAGCTCTCTGAGGAGGAAGTGTGGGTTTGTAAACAGTGACTATTACGTCTAATAATGCAAGAATCGAGTTCTCTCAGTCATTCTGTGTTTATCTAAAAATATTCACGCTGAAATTAATCTTCATCCATGCCGTGTGCCAACTTGATTAGTGGTAGAATCTCTCACTGAGGCCAATTCAGTCAGGTTTCGATCTTAGCTAGAGGCAAACCGGACGTCTAGCCATACTACTGAGCTGTGATACAGCGAAAATGTCTGTCACTAGATAACATTATATATATATATATATATATATATATATATATATATATATATATATATATATATATATATTAAGAGTGAGAATGTGGGGGAGTCTATTATGTATTCTTGTGCAGTTTGAATTTTTAAAAGATCCATTGTATTGAAGGATTTACTATTTTGCATAATGCATAGGAAAGCAAATTGAACAAAATCTTTTAAAAAGGATTTTAATTTATTAATCACATTTTAAGTGTTCAGAATTCTTTGAAGTTAAGCGAACACATATTGCAATTGTCCTTAATGTCTAAAACAGATTAATTTTATTCTCTTCATCAAAAAAATATTTTTTGTTAAGTGAACTAGTATTTGTTCAAGTTCTCTTACTTATACTAGCAATGATACCCAGCGTTTGTTCGGACCAGTTTTTCTTTCTTTGTTCCACTACGCAACACAATGGGTTATTTCTTTGTGATATTTTGTGACTTTACGGATAATTTTAGTAAATTCGTTGTAATTAAAGCAGTTTCATAAGCTTAAACATTTTGTAATCGTTCATTTCTAATAGTGAAACTTATATTTTAATTCTTATATTTGTTAGATTTTCAAATACTATTAAAACTCTCCACATTGTTTATTTCTCTTTCTATACATTCGTAGATGTACACAGTCTTTTTACAGCTATTAAAGCCGTCATTTCTAAAACAAACAGCAAACAGAGAAAAGAAAAAAACGTAATTACCGTAGACGGCAAATCAAAAAATAACAGGCTTTTGTGTGTTTATTTTTTAAATTAAACTTATCTTCACGTTCTAAGCAAACAATATAAAGGAGATGTTCAAAAGAAATCCTCTAAAGTGATAAACCCAGCTACAATATACCGCCTATAATTAAAGCAAACACCACATAAAAATTACCTTCATCGCAACGGTACCAGCGGAACAATGTAAGAATGTCCGATATAAGTTAACTGCCTACAAGTTAATATGATATACCAAGTTACTGTAAGATCAAGTGGAAAATCCAAAATATATATCCGCATAACATAAGATTCCGAGATATCCAACTGCTCAAACAAGAGATCATTTAACAACAAAAATATGCTATCCGCATAATACAAGCTAAACATTATGGGGTCTCCAAAACACTAAACTAAAATATACCAAAACTAACACGAAATTAAGAAAAAACAACACCAGATCATAACATTAAAAACGATCTAATCTAAGAGAAAATAGGAAGACGAACCCTTCAATAGCAATACAAACACTTATCATAGGTCATCATCATCTTCATGTGATCGTCATGGCGCAATTTTTCTCCATTTACAGGCAAAACAATTAACTTAAGCCCATGCCACTTTAACTGAAAACTTATATAACAACAAACTTTTGTGAATTGATCACATTACAAAATTCAAACAAAATTCTCACTTTATTGATTTCAGCAAGAACTCTAGCATCGTGGCATCGAACGCTCCAAAATAATATAACTGTCAATAAGTAGCATATTTTAAAAACCACTCTTTCAGTCTACACTAAGCATAATCGCCTTGCTGTTTTGCCTGTATGTGGCAAAAATTGCGCCCTGAAGATGACAATGTTAAATTGTTGAAAGTACTTGGCCCGTCAATTCCATCTGGCATCAACTCAAATATACAAAAACTCAAATATACAACAACTCAAATATAAGGATAGTATTATTCAAGGAATTAATAATAAGTTAATGTTTAATTGTCTTGTTAGAGATTAATCCCATTAACATTGCCAATTATTTCTTTTTATACTTTATGTTATAATATAAATATGCACATTCTAATATATAAAGTTATGGGGATATTTTATTAGAACCGACATTTCGGTTGTAACTCATCAGACCCAACATCACACAAATAAATGAAAAAAAATTTTTTTCAGGGATAAAAATAATAAGCTAAACATAAATCGTTTAAAACAGTAGATTCAAAAGTGGGTCAAGGGAAAGAGGCAAAAAGGATGTGTATTCAGAATGGGATAAGGTAATGGGAGAGGGGAATAAGAAGGATATGTATTCAAAGCTAGGAAGGGAAACGAAAGAAAGAGAAATATATATATATATATATATATATATATATATATATATATATTCGAAAATTATAACAAAATGTTATAAAATAGCCATTTTGTTTCAACACTTTGGTGTCTTATCAAATGATGGTGTTGAGTATATATATATATATATATATATATATATATATATATATATATATATATATATATATAATATTATAACAAAAATCACTACAAAATAACCATTTTGTTTCAACACTTCTGGTGTCTTATCAAATGATGTATATTATATATATATATATATATATATATATATATATATATGTGTGTGTGTGTGTGTGTGTGTGTGTGTGTGTGTATGTGTGTTTGTCTGTCTGTTTAAAGAGATATATAAAAGTCGTAGTGATGGGAGCAGACATGTTGACATAATTATCCCGGATGTGCACAGTAAAGGTTGGTAGATTAAAGAGACAAAGAGAGTGAAAGAAAAAGAAGTAAAAGAAAAAGAATTAAAGGGGACTAGAGATGCGGCTTGAAGCCGGCAATTTTCTGCGTACACCTGAATAGATTTTCTGTCTAAAGCATGGACTCATTCAGGATTTTGTCACGTTAGTAATTTTTTTAAAACTGATAACAATAATAATAATAATAATAATAATAATAGAGTAAAACATGCAAAGATTTTAAAGAATATATATAAATAACGATCCAAAAATTTATTTTTACATAGGTTATAAAAATAAAAAATATTTAAAAGGAATATAAATACGTTACGAATAATAATAATAATAATAATAATAATATAAAGGTGACATAATCAAAGATACGAAGAAAAATATACAATCATATACTTATATATATCTAAGTAGCCTGACGATTGCATCTAGCATTAAACAGACTGTCGCCTCTAAATGTTGACGACCTCTATGTTCACTTTCATATATATATATATATATATATATATATATATATATATATATATAGGTAACTATACTCGTTTCGAAAAACCTTCGAATTTTTGATTTGCCAATAATATGATTTTGATTATCGCCTATAAATATGCTGTTTCTTTTTTGCCTCTTTAGCCAGCTTTCCCTGACGATCCGCTTAGGTGAAACCTGGGTAGGTTTGTCTGGCTCACTAGGTTTATCTATACATATATATATATATATATATATATATATACACACACACACACACACACACACACACACATATATATATATATATATATATATATAGATAGATAGATAGATAGATAGATAGATAGATAGATAGATATGCGTGTGTGTTTTACTTAAACATTATATTTAATAGATACTCATGTTTGAGTAGACGCCCTGTTTTTAACAATGTAAATTACGTCTACCGACCTGGGAATTTGGTTGTTCTAATAAAGAACATGTGCCCTCTGATAGGTTTCAAACATGGTTCTCTACTTACAGGAAACACCGTCATCTTACCTGCTGTGATCTTTACAGCTGAGTACTATTGATATACATCTATCCATTAAATCTAACGTTTAAAGTAATAAGACTTATGAGTGGTATTAAAATCCATCATTTCCTTATAGGTTATATTTATATATTTCTTTATGTGTGTATAATTTGTTGGGCGGTCGATTGGTTGGAAACTCGGGATCGTATCTCGCCATGGACAATTTGTCAGGGAAGTGTAGCAATCTAGCTTAGAACCTGTTATTTCCTCTGTGGAATGGTGGGGCGTGACGCATTTGTTCTGGGTGAGTAGAGACCGAAGGATGTTTGCATTTCGTGGAAGAACGGACGTTAGAAAGACCAGCTTTTATGGAAAGGGAAAAATGTGAATGGGGGCTTGATTCCGTTTAAAGATTATTGGAATTAAATTTAGAAAATGAACTAATTAAGAAAGTTAATTAGTTTCCAGAAATTAGGTGATTGCAAAGTTTCTGAAGAAACTGAATCTGAATATTGGACATTAATTAATAATTTATCATAACCCGGTAAAACCCTGTGGCTACTCACTAAATTTGTTATGTGGGGCCAAAATGAAAAATCATAAGTACTATCTCTACCAAAATAAAATTTATCTCTAAAACTATGAGATTACGTTTTTAACATAATGATTTCTGTGAAATTTTTGTTCTGATAATTTCGGAGAGAGGCCATTTAAAAAAAAAATCGACTAAATCCGACTAATATCCCGAGTTATTTGTCTATAAGTTTGCTTGTGTCTTATGTTCGTCAATGGACTTTTGTCTTTTTCTTTCTACTTACGTAAGGATATATCCCTTGATCTAAATAGGTAATAAAAACACGGTCCAGTGGTTAGCTGACCATGCGCCTTCAGAGACAAAAGAGATCTCCATAGAACGTAAAGTAATAGTGAACGTCACAAAAGACGAGTCTTGATTTCATGCATACAGATATGCGTTGCGTAGCTTAGGGAGTTCTTCTTAGCTTAGAGAAACAAAAGTACAGATCGTAAGCCATGAGATTATATCACTAGATTATCACTCCAAACTTTGGAAATTCAGAGAAATAGTGAACAGAATCACACGGCCGTTGTTCTGTTATTATATATCTGTTCGATTGATTCAAAAATTAACACTATGTACCATATCAAGAATTAGAACTGGAGAAAGGTACAGTTACAATTATATATGCAAAAGCTAAAACTAACTCTTCTTAAAAAATTGTTAACCTATTGTGGACATTTTCGTTATCCCTCGAAGACTTCAATTACCTTATTTTCTCGACGTCAGTATAATACGGCACCGTGTTTCTAAGTGTAACAAGAGGGGATAAATTACATCCTTGAGTATAATACAACTCCATAGTATAGCCATTTCTACGTAATTTTTTAAAGGTCACCATATTACCCATTAATATCTCAATAAAGTACGCCATTACAGGTTGTAATCGATTTCTATTTTTTCCTCAGATTATCTCAATTGCAGTAGTGTGCAGTAATATGAATTATACTTTCAGGGTGTAAGATGAAATTTGTTTGGCCTTGAAAAATATATCGTCATCCGTAATTGCATCAGAGCTTTCTCACGCACAGGCACTATTGTCTCGACTGTCGATTATTTGTCCTATGGTCATTGTCTGCGATGGACGTTACACTAAGTAAGCATACGAAAATTGTAACACTGCACAAACCTACTGGCAATCCTTACCAGTGATCAAATCAAAGTACTAGACTGACACGGAAAATCACCTGATTTAAATCCAATCGAGAATTTGTGGTCAATTCGCGACTTCGTGGAATAGACATACGAAGTACTAATATGTTTACTGGGTCATGTTTCGTTGGAAAAACAGGGAAAAATGGTAAATAATAAGGGAATTATTCGTTTTCTTTCAATTAAGGATCACAAGGATATAGATATATTTCACTAAAATAAAAAAAAATCATGTTATTAAAGAATAGCAATACACTGGATATTTAGCCAATTTAGATAATTTCCATTTCAAAACTTCTTTTAGAAATTTCAGGAAAAATTAGGTTGTTCATAATATAATATTATTAGAATTTGACAGAACTTGTCTATTTCAGCGAATTTAATTAAAAAGTAATATTTTAATCAGCTTTAAAATCATTTCTGTCTTTGAGAAAAATATTTTACATTAAACTTCAAAGAACCAATTTTGCCGACATATCAAATACCTTTTGTAAACAATTGCTATCAATACCTCCCTATCTTGTGTTTCATTATTTATTATGCTGAGTATATTTACAATATTGTTTCAGATTGGAAGTTTATTTTTTTAAGATGAGTAAGAATTTCAGAAAATGTGTATAATACTAACCCTTTCTTTCAAAATGTTTGGCACCATACATAAGAAAATAGGACAATCTCGGAAACTTTCCCCATTGTTTGACACCTGACTGTGATTGTGACGTTTCACACCTGAGCCTAAGTTTCTGTCAGATCTTATCTAAACACAAGTTTTATGTAAGTGTCACCTGTTCAGGAGATCACTGACCTGAACAACTAGCTAACATTGCATTAGGCCTACATCTAAGCCATAAACAAAAAAACAAATGACGAAAACACAACAAAGATACAAATAGGACCACACATCATACCATCATCAAACAGAGAGCAGAACAAAGGTGATAATCTTTTATGCCTAGAAATCTAAACAGGAATTAAAAATTTAAAGAACTAAAAGATATATATCCAAATTCTTGATAGGTTACATATTATTCATATGTTGAAGTGCGAGCATTTAAAAAGCTTATTGAAGAGATAGTCTGATAATATATATTTTCTGGGGTGTTAAATGCCGATTAATATCTTTTCTGTGGATAATATTCCATGGCCGACTGTTGAAGGATGTCAAAATGTATGACAGGCATGACGGTTCACACAGAATTATTATTGTTACAGTATTAAAAAATACAGTTAATTACTTTTTCGCATACAATGTTTGACAATTTCATTCCTGGAATGGATGTAGCGTTTCTCTCGGGTAATGAGTCATGCCGTAATTTGTAACCGATCACGTCCGGGAATGGTCGAACTTCCACGTTCTAGAAACGCAAATAAAACGTGCTACTCATGGTTGAGCAGTAGGGTAAGTTGTATGTGTTCATGTTAAACTGGTGGCGGAAAATAAGTTAAAGGAATCTCGAGAAGCAGATTTTGTCTGATGAGTGGTAAAATTGCTTATGAAACGTCAACTCTGTTAAAATGGACATGATATTAAATCAAATGATATTAAAGCCGAACTTATAAAAGAAGCGTACACCCTCCCCGAATTTAGAAACAAATTTTTCAACACAATTTACATTATTCGGACTATTGTCCTCATCTTTGTCGCCATATTTATTACAACGTTTCGGCCTCAAGGACACATGGCATAGTGAATAAAGGCGTTGGTTAGATGCAGTGATAGGACCGAAAGAGTGTGAGTTCAGTACCCGGTTAAAGCAGTGGAGACCTTGGAGACGGGAAATTAACAGGAAATAACGGATAACTTACATATATTAAAACATGGCACGTGGAACTAGAACAGTCTACCCCAGTGAGAGAAAAAAGGGTTCAGTTCGACATTCCAACCACCTGAAGGACGCCGGAGGGTACAACGGCCGAAACCTTTTAATAAATATGGCGACAAAGACGAGAACAATAGTCCGAATAAAGTAAATAGTGTACATAATACCATATCTCAGAAATATAGACAGAAACTTTTTTCAATTTTATTAAGAATGTTTGGAATCAGAAGTGCATCTCCAAAACCGCAAGTTTCCTCAGACATGTACATGTATCTCAATTGGAACCATTATAGTAAAGGTACCAATAAAATTTGTCTGAACTAGGCTTTACTGTTCTAACCAACTCGCGAACAGCTTTGGCTTTTTCTTGAAGGGTGCATATGTCATCAGACAACTCCAAGAAATCGCTTACCTTTCCCATACTTGCAATGTAGACCTCTCAGACGCATACGACTACAAATGTCCTAATTTTCATCCATTAGAAATCAGCTTTTAAGCTCTGAATCTATTGAATCTCTAGATATCATAGAATTCGAAAATACCGGAACATTGCAAACCTCATCAAGAATGCTATAAGAAGGAATTGAGAGACCCGGTTTATTTAATCTCTTCTTAGACTATGCTCTAAGTGTATACATGCACAGATGTGAAGAGGTGGACAATGGTCAATTAAATATTCCATATCGTATCCCAAATATATCGACTAATAGAAAATAGTGGTTGCTTCTTCTCCGGTGATCAATGTACAGCAGATGAAACCACGACACATGAGGACTTTCAACAGCAGTAACAACAAAAATGGATAGCATATATAACTTGGAAAGGTAACAATGACGTAATCAAAATGATGATATTCAACACTATCCGAAGCAAAAGTCAAGGAAGGAAACCGCATTAACAACACAAAATTAACAATGAAGATATCACGACATTTAATTCCAGAATTCAGGCAATATTTCATGTCTCATATTTTCTCATCTAAATGAAGTCTGTCTCTACTTACTTTAATATCGTTTAACGTTACATCGCGTTCACTTCTTTATGATAGCAGGTGTATTTACAGCGAAGAAGAGAGGTTATTGTTTGATATTATATCGACTTCCATTTTTAGAATTGATAATAAATTGTTAACACACCATGGTTGGAGACAACGAATATTTTCCAAGAAATTTTAACAGATTTTGCGAAAATGAGAATATTCCAGAAAGAAATAATCCAAATTGAAAATGGAAGCAGCAACAAATAATGAGAATTAAATTTGAGAAACATTGAGATTGATTTTGATTTAATTGAATCTGCATTTTAATAGAAAACAATGGACGGGATTGCTATCCGCATTGTACTGTCTTTTGAATGATAAACTAATAGAGTTTATACTAAAATTAAAAGACACATAGAAGATACACTGAGACACGATTCCGAGCAATACATTTGTTTGGACCATTATAAACAGCGCAAATGTTTTTATTTTTAATTTTACTTCTGCTAGGATATTACATTGCGTTGATAAAGGCATTGGTTAGGTCCAGTGACAGAACCCAAAGAGTGTGAGTTCAATACCTGGTTAAGGCAATGGAAAATTGGAAGAGGGGAATTAACTGACATCCATTAAACATGACACGCGGAATGAGAACAGTCTACCCCAGTGAGCAAAATAAAGGGTTCAGTTCGACATTCCAACCACATGAAGAAGGCCGGAGCGTACAACGGCTGAAACGTTGTGATAAATATAGCAACAAAGATGAGGACAATGTAAATAATGTACATAATACCTCATCTCAGAAATATAAACAGATAGAGTAAATTTATAAACAGACGATAAGTCTGTGGGCATACGATCAACATTAATATGACTGATGTAATGAATATACATACACCTGTGTTCCCCCTCACAGGAATATGATTAGCTGGTGTCAGCCAAAAATACAGGCTGATGTAGAGGTACAGGACGACGCCCATTGGACTAGATCATTAGGCATCCTGTTGGTTTACGCCTATTGCCTACACCGATTGACTGTTACTACGACGAGTATCTGTTCCATTACTGCTACCTGCTAGATTATTCTGCTCGGTTACAGTAGCCTAAACCACTTAGCTACTTCGATTTTCGTGACATATCGATGACAAAGACACAAATACTCGGAATGGTGACCTTAATATTTTGATAAAAGAGATTGACGAGGTCGCAAATATTTCCTATATACAAGAAATATATATATATATATATATATATATATATATATATATATATATATATATATATATATATATATATATATAATTTGTTACATACGGAAAAAAACAATTACTCACGGCAAAGATGCATGTTTGTTTCGATGTGGGAGCATCACGACGGGTGAGAAACAACGATGGTTGTCTGTCCGTATGTAACAATTTATAATAAATAATTATTGCTCTACTCTGGGCATTGAGCCGTATTTATAATTAATGCTGGTAACGTTTGAATTTATATTCTTTCCGTTCATCATATATATATATATATATATATATATATATATATATATATATATATATATATATATATATATATATATATATAGTTTATGAAAAACTACGTAATCCGTATTGGTAAACCTAAGGAGGAACGTGTGTATATGTGATATTTGCATGGGTGTGTATACAGTATATGACAGAGCAAGATCTTTAATATTACCTTCAAATATTACCCCATATTAACTTAACTAAAATTTAAGTAAAAGAGATTACCTATCTAGAAACAGTCACGAGTTAAATTCATTAACAAAATTCAAACGGATGTCAACTTAATAATCAATAATAATTTTTTTTTTAAAGAGATTAAAAAAGATTACTAAAAGTAAATTTTATTCTTTTAATGTACTTTCTATGAATATTTTTCTAATCGAATATTTCATAGAAAATCCCCAAAATTTAAAAAAAAAATTAAATCACGAACAAACATCAAATAAAATTATTTGTAGACAGTTTAGAGACATTGAAATTTATATCAAACATTATAATCTTTATGAACCCCCAAAATAACACTTTCAAAGTAAAACAAAATAACAGCGTCTGTTTCTAGGTTTTTTTTTACAAAGAAAATTAGTGACATCTTCTCTCTTAACTTCCTTCTCTCTTTTTCTCTCTATGGGTTTTTTTCTTCTCTACCCCTTCGATATCAATATATAACTTCAGTTAAGTTAACCGTTTAAATGTGTCAATATCTGCTAACTCACTCATGTCTTCTCTCACCCCACTCACTTCCTCACTTCGTTAGTTTACATATGCTTAATACGGCCCGTCAAAAATGTGTAAATTTTCGTTTCATTTTTGTTTGGTAGTAAAGTCTGATGATCCGCAGTCCTTTTAAAAGGGCTGAGGTGAAATAATTTATTACATGGAACCTTAAAGTGGTCTGTTTTTATTTAAATTATATATATATATATATATATATATATATATATATATATATATATATATATATATATATATATATAGGCATGTTTCATTAAAACGACAGACAAGGTGTACTATGGTTAAGCTTTTTATTTAATTTTTCTTGTGTTCGAACAAGAGCTTTCTTTTCCGGACAAAGAATGGATAAAAACTAGTAAATACTAGTAGAAAAAAACAAATATATTAACTGCATCAACCTGTAGAAAAAGATTAAAAACAATGGAAGCTTTAATAATAAAAAAAGCCGTATTCGGAAATTAAAACATCCCTTCAAAATATTAAGACATACACATAATGCACACACTAAATCAAGCTGAATAATCGAACCATCCTTGATAATGGCTAAAGGTATAGCCGAAAGCGCTCTGAAATATGAAACATTTGGACAGTTTTTACACACTCTTTGTCCAGAAAAGAAAGCTCTTGTTCGAACACAAGAAAAATTAAAAAAAAGCTTAACCGTAGTCCCATGTCTGTCGTTTTCAATGAAATATGCATAAACGAAGGATTTCTGCCTAAATATACAACTATCAAATATATATATATATATATATATATATATATATATATATATATATATATATATATATAAAAAAAAAATTGTTACCTAATAATATACATACTTATAGTTGATGTGAAAAAACACTACATACTGTAAGTGATTCTAATACATTTATTTGCTCTTAAAAGAAATATAGTATATTAAAAATTAAAAGTGAAAATATTTTTCAAATTGTAGTTAAATAAAACGTATTCTAACCTAACCGCCCCCAAATCTTTAAATATACAAATAGAAAAAATGCCGTAAGAATCTTTGCCGTTAATAAAAAAAATCAAAAAAAATCCAGACGACATGCATTTAACGGATGTCAGATTTCATTGAAAAATATATTCCTACCCCCTACCAAAACGTAACTAATAACTGATACATCAAAATACAGATATAATGAACACGCAGACACCCTTTGTCTGGATGAAATGGATTTCTCTGTATCCTTGGAAACGTGAATTATGATTTTTGCTGTCTTTAAAACCCAGTAATTTTATAAGTTACTCCAAAATTCGCTTGAGGATGAAATGGAACTCATGTCTTTAATTTAATTAGAAAATTAAATTCGGACCTTCCATTTTTGAAACATGGTTAAAAATGTGTAGCAGAAAAACCATATTTTAAATCAATTTATTTATAATATTATATATATATATATATATATATATATATATGACCCAGATCAGATGGAGGAAGATTGTACTCACGATACTAAATGCTCTAAATATAAGGGAAACAACCCAGGAAAAGAGAGGATGAAATTATATCGATGAAGTTTAGAAGAGATATTTGTTCCCAGAAGTAAGAAAAATAGTGAATTCATATATGAAAGACCATAAGTATGCCAGTGTACTTCAGAAGGTGAATCCAATTAGCAGCAATAGTAACAACAAAACAGGCAAATATAGAACGCTTATCGAGCAATTATTGCAGCTTAGACCAAACGACTGGCCCAAATCCCAAGAACTCATAAAAAGAACATACAAAGCTGAAGTCTGCCAGATAGAAATACTAAATAAATCAAAAGTATCCATTTATAACCCATATACTCCGGTGCAAATACTACCGGCACCAACCTCAAAATTTCACCCTAAAACAGCCCCCACCCCTCATTAAACAATCCGGAGAGCAACATTCAAAATAAATGCCTCCTCAAAATGTCTCTCAAAAAACATGATCAAAAAAAAAAAAAAACACCACTGTCACCCACAAATGGTTTTAGTGTGAATCGATTATACCACATGCAAAAACACCATACAAAAATCTAAATATTAAAAAGTATAAAAATACATTTTATTGAAATTACCAACAATATATTTTATCGTAATTACCAAGAATAGCTTTTGTAGTAAAATTACCATTCTTTATCAATACATTTTACAGTATGATTGAAAACATAGTATACATTGTCAAAAATTACTATGATTAATCTCATTTCTTTTAAGGAGGAACAAATTTTCACACCTCTTTTGAGTTTGTAAGATTATTTAGTAAAGAAATGCAGCTAAGTAATTGTAATTTTATCATGAAATAATGGCATTTTCTTGAATTTTATTATAAAGTTTGAATTTCCATATTTAGCTTCTCGGCATTACTATAACCATAAACGTTTTAAAATGACGCTAAACAAGAACGAAACAAATATTTGTTTAGCAAGTAACTTGACTAAACAGTAGATTATAGCGATTTACTACGTGTAGCTTATATGGGCTACAAGTGCAGAAGTACGGTGCCCACAGTGAGGATCGAACTCACTAATCACTCGTAAGGGACCTGATAACCATTACACCACTATCCATTTTTTGAAAGCCATATAGTTACGGGTTTTCTGTTATTTTGTTACAGTTATTTGTGATTCTGTAGCGCCAGTTCATAAGGTTTTAAGAAAGACGGCCCTCCCTTAAGCCTACAGTATTCATTCGCTGGAAGGAATTTTTAATCACTGAACTGAGAAAGTTGATCTATATAGTTGGCAGTTTACTTATTACCAACCAGGTTGTATGCAATGTGTGCTAAAGTATCGATCCAATGAGGCAATTTAAGAACATGAAACGAGTTCTTACGTTAATGTTTTCTCTTTCGAGCATCTTGCAGTGTTTTAGATTTTAATCTGGCATAGCCAATTATGATTTAAGCTATGATTAGTGTTTTAATCGTTGAATGTTCACACAATTACACTGTTTCTTAGTATTAAGTAATTTTAGCCGTTTCTAGTCAAGCTTAGACGGAACCTTCGTGTATGAATGGAGTGCTGCTGTGTTTTATCTTTGTCGTCTTAGTAAAGTTCAAAAGCTTCTATGCGACCTCGTGCCTGGTGAATTATTTTCCACTCTGCAACGTCTTTCCCACTAAGGAAACGCGGTAAGCCTCTCGTTAATCTATCACTATTTCTATGAAAAATGGTCGGAGGTTCTACAGCAACCACAGATTGTTTGACGTTAAGAAAATCAAAAGAATTCCAATAATTGAATAATGTCTGAACCAATATTTGTCAAATTTAAACACGTCTATTTCCACCCCTAGTAAAATAGTTGTTTATTTTTTTTGCCATTTCTAATAGTCTTGGAGAAATTTGGAATTTACGAAAATGGACTGACTAAAGTTATTATGCAGAATAAACTAATATTAGTTTAAGACCTCTGAAATCTTATAAAACATTTTTTGTTGTTCATAATATATGTTGAGATATGGGTAAAGGGAAGGATATAGCAACTGCTGAAATACAGAAAACAAAGTTATTCAGTGAGGGAATGTCCATATTAGAGATATCAAAGGAGCTTTGTAGAGATCATTGAACGATAAAGAAGGCTGTTGAAAATATAAGCGCTCAAATCTTTGGAATTGAGGGAGTCAAGATGGACAAAAGGTGTAGAATACTTTCTAAATATACTTGTAAGCATACAACTGAGTCTTCACCCACCTTTCCACTGACTGGACAGTGTGTTCGTTCTCATTTGTATCAGCGTGCACCAAAAACAGAAAAAGGCCAGTAGCTTGCTCAAAAGGAAATGAAAATAAAACCTGCAGCAAGGAATCTGTTTTCAGTGTATTTACAACCTGTCTGAAGTTATTATGCACACCAAATAAACTTCAATAACTCAACAAGTTTTGGATAAATATTTATCAAATTTAGACTCCTTTATTCCCACACTTAGTAAAATATTTAATTAAATTTTCTGCTATTTTTAATGGTTAGTTTTTGAGATATTTGGAATTTACGAAAATGGACTAATTGAAGTTAGACCTCTGAAATCCAATAAAAACTATTTTTTTCTTTTTGTCCATAATATATGTTGAAACATTGGTAAAGGGAAGGATCTAACAACTGCTGAAAAATAAAAAAAAAACAAAGTTATTTAGTGAGGGAAGGTTCACATTGGAGTTATTAAAGGAGCTTTGCAGAGATCATCGAATGATAAAGAAAACTGTGGAAAATATAAATAAGTTGAGAACTCGAAGCAAAGGAAAAGAACTTGCTTCCTAGAGATGAAGGCAAACTAAAGCAATTTATAGCAAAACAATCACATTTGACCATCTCCCAGATGTTTAAAAATGCTAAAATTGAGGAAGTAATAGGACAAAAGATGTAGAATTCTTTGTAGTGAGTTCTGTAAAAAGTTTCCTAGGCAATCTCCTCTCACAAAATCAAATATTTTAAATCATCAAAATTTGGCCAGGAAATACATAAAAATAGAATTTTCTAAAGTAAGTTTTAGGGACGAACATTGAATGATATTTGATGGACCTTGTTACAGAATGAGAAGCCCGGGATCGAATGGTCAACGATTGACCGTAGTGATTCGTGGGCAGGACATTCTAACAGAGGGGGATTGCCTTTGTCTGGGTTTTGAATATACGGCCAAAACGACACGAATTCAACAGAGGATCGAGAGAATTCTGATGCGTCGATATGCCTCCCACACCCAGGTTTGCGACCGGCTAATAACACCTGCGGAGGGATCCTGAGTCACTTTGTGACATGCGTGCATGTCAGGTCAGTTTTACTACTGCCTTTTAGAGTCCAAGCTACGAGGGTTAATAAAATGTGCCAGAAGAACTTAACTTATTGATTAATAAGCTGATAAAGAAAAATAGGGATTTATTTTCTACGAATGACAAAAATCTAGGTAGGACAGATATGGTGAAAATGCGTATCAACACTGACGGGCATGTGCCTATCAAAAAACGTCCATATCGCACACTCCAAACACAAAGTAAACGAGGCTTTAGAGGGTAATCTTAGAGGTAGGCATTATAGAGAGATTTTGAAGTTTTGTGGTTTCACAGTGGTGCTTGTAGAGAAGAAGGATGGTAGTAAGAGATATCGTGTAGATTTTAGGGCTCTAAATAAGAGCAATGCACACCTGCTACTGGTTATTAGCATCTTTTGGCACAGCTAGGTACATTTCCAAATTAGACTTAAAATCCGGATAGTGGCAGCTAGAGCAACCTGAAGAAGATAAGGAAAAGACTGTGTCATCAGGATTTATTCCATTTTAACGTTATGCCATTTGGACTGACAAACAGCCGCGGATTCGAAACAATTTAGCACCCAAAAGGACGAGTAATACGTTTAGCACAATTCATAAGGCTTGGCAATATGGACTGGTAAGCTTCAGCTTAGATGTGGCAGCAATACACCATTGCTGGTATGATCTGACTCTTGAAACGATAAAGAATATCACGAAGAGTCAGTTACTTTCTGAAAACGACCATTCCGGCATCATTAGGATTGTCCTGATTTCTCTAGATCATAATAAAGTAGTCTTTTTGCAATCTCACCCAAACCAAGTTCTGTAATCCATTTACGGAAGCATGTTAAGTAGGTTATATGCTGCATTCTTCTGTCCGCCCTGCCTTCAGTATGTCCTCTGAGCGTCTAATTTTCTATACCCTCTTTCCTCATTATGTGACATAGTTATTCCATTTTTGTTTCAATTTTCTCTCAAACTTCATAATTGCTCAATATGTCCATTCCATGGTATCCACAGTATGTATCTATAGAACCAAAATTTTGTTGGTTCAGGTCTCTTCTTCATCTGCGATGAAATTGTTAACATTCATTGCTATATGGGAAGACTGACATTATATAACACTTCTGTATACGAGCTCCATTTGAGGCCTGGAGTTAGCTTTCATTTCAATAGGAGTCAATCGACCTCTTTGACAGTACATCCGCTAATCAGGACTGAAGGAATGTCTGCTCGGTGGTGACGAAAGGTTACTAGCTTTGGTTTGGGTGTCGTGAATGATACTGAATGATACAAGCCAGCCTTTTCTTCAGTAAAGACAAGCTGATTGTTAGGTCGATGGAGATACCAACGCCTGGACTTTGTTCATCAAGATTTTTTGCTGGAGCTTCAGTTTCAACAGGAAACTCTTACCGCATTTTAGACATGTATTCTTCTATAATTTATAAATATTATGGAAACTATATCTCTCCTACACATTAACAGCGCAAATATTTCCTTAATTTTTAAAATTAATTTATAAAAATACAGGATAAATTAACTGTATGAAATAATGAAAGAATCTGTATAAATATACACACACACACACACATATATATATATATATATATATATATAAATATACCTACGTTGGAAGTGCAAATTAAAGTTTCGTTATTGTACCAATTCATCAAGTACGAATTATTTCTTTAGATTTTAAATTTTATACTGGGTCTCGTGGGAGGAACGGTAAAGTAAACGCATATTTAACGCTCAACTTAAATAGAAACGAAATATAATATTGGTGGGTAAATACAGAATGTAGATTGTAGGTATGGGGCTATTCTAAAAAAAAAGGCAAGCTTAAAGTTTAAAAGAGGAATGTCAGGTACCTCGTCAAGCAATAACATACGTTAAAATGGTTAAAGAGGGTAACCAATGGTTAAAGAGGGTAACCAATATTTAACCTAAAATATAGGAAGTTCATGTGATATTTGGATAATATTTTTATCCAGAATTAAAATATTTTAAGAGAAATTTCTTTCTGTGATTACAAGTTAACATTACTTCATTTCGTTTAAGTAGATTTCGGTCATTAATATTTTTAAGGAGGAATCTTTTTTTCCAGCAAACACAGGTTGCATTGTTCGCCGCGACCGGAAAAGGGTGTAGTTTTGGCGAAGAAATTCCAATTTACAATTTTCTTTTCTATAGGTGTTAGGATGTTGATTTGGGGTTAGTAGAGACAAACACCAAATAACACGTAACAATAAAAAGGTTATAGTAAAAATAGGTTAAAATAGGTTAGTAAAAAGGTACAGAAATCGCCTGAGTAGTCAATAACTAGCTCAGCTAAGAACTTCTCTGTCTATCTATCTTAGTATTTATCGATCCACCCACAAGGATTGAATATGGCACAAGGCCGGTTTAGTGTGGGTATCTCCGAGCCCGTAGGCTCGGCCAAAAATATAGCCTTTGAACCCGCCAAGACGGGTTCAGGCCCTGTCTACCTCCCCGGACGAAACCTTGCTCTTCGGCAAAGCTTCGTCCGGGTTCCTCTCTGCTAACGCAGAGAGTTCGACAGACGTCGCTTACAGTCAAAGACTGTATCACGACTCAGCTAGATTCGGAGGTCTTACCCTCTCTGTCTATTTATCTTCTCCATGTCAACTGACATGCCACTATTTAAAGTTTTTGTTCACAAACGCAGACAAGTTCATCTTCAAGAGGGGTGGTAGGTTTCCGACACAACAATAGGCAAATATAGTTGAAGGTAGATGAAATGGAGATATAATTTCAGTTGATTCATAATAATAGTCACCTCCATCATTACTTATGCGTAATTGACTGAAATAAACGCATACAACTAAAACTGAGGATAAATGTATGTGTGCGTGTGAATGCGTATGCCCATGCGTACGCATACATGAATGAACATACTTTTTTTTTCAGTATATACATAAAACGGATTTGTAGTTAAAGCAATGTCCAAACTTCGTGACGAAATCAAGACACGGCATGTCCTTTCCCCAGGGAGAACTGTCTGGAAAGTTGCAACTTGATTTTACCAAGTCTTAGCGATACCACCTTGGATATATAATGTAATGGAAGTTGATTTGAATAAAATCCCAGTGAAATTCGCGAATCCTCTGATTACAAATGAAGGAACACATCGGCAATAGTGAAATTACAATACGTGAACTGCGAAGGCCATATTAAGAAATTTTGTTACGGTTCGTGCTGAAGAAGAGAAAAAGAAAATATTGAAAAATGAAGGGAGGAAGCTTAATTAAGAATAATCTTATAATCAGAATTAGTTTAAAAGAAACGAGGTGAGTGAAGGAAATAAGATGGGTAGGGATTCGATAGAAGAAGAAATAGAAGAAGAAAACAGGAGAAAAATAGAGAGGAAAAACATTGTGGTGGGGCGTAAGAAAGGAACGTAAAAAGGGGGGGGAAACAAAGCAGAAGGAGATGGAGAAAGGAAAGGAGGATATTATAAAGAGAGAGAGAGAGGATTGCAAATAAATATCGGAGAATAAGAAATAGAGAAGGAATAACAGAAAAAGTGAAGAAGAAGAAGAAGATGATGATGATGATGACGAAGATGGTTATGATGATAATTATGAAGAGAAGAAGAGCAATAGAAAATAAAATTAAGTCAATAAGAAACAGAGAAGGAGAAAGAGAAAAGTGAAGTAGAGGTAGAAGAAAAAAGAAGAGGAGAAAAACAGAAATAAAATAAGGACAATAAGAAATAGGGATGGAGGGAGAAGAAATTGAACAGACGGAAACAGAGGAGTCAGGAGAAGAATGAGAAGTGGGGGAGAAGGGAAGGACAATAATAAGGAAAAAGAAAACAGGAAAGAAGAAGAAGGGGAAGGAGGAGGAAGAGAAATAATAATAATAATAATAATAATACGATAATGGAGGAATGCAAATAAATGCTATGTTTAGAGATATCTTGAAGAGACATGTTTATCACGTGATATTATTTGGAAGTCAAAAATCTAGCGAATCTGTATCTATCACAAACACACAGACACAAATATATATATATATATATATATGTGTGTGTGTGTGTGTGTGTGTGTGTGTGTGTGTGTGTGTGTGTGTGTGTGTATAAATATAAACATAAACAGAGATAATCGTTTGTATGAGCCCCGGTGGACGAGCGAGTGTGTATGTGTATCTGCGTACTTCAACGGTGTACGGACATGAAACTATGTTTGCGTTAGCATGAGTGACATCACGACGACGACCCCCCCCCACTTCCATAAAAACACCAATACACGCAATCTACATAAATCCAAAATTTTAAAAAAATAATCAGTTTGTCTAACGATCGCAAAAGCGTGAAACTCAGGGTCGCAAACTCATATCAATCCAACCAAAATATATATATATATATATATATATATATATATATATATATATATATATATATATATATATTGTCGGAGCCACCCACCTTCTCATCAGAATGGACTGATCACTCTACTACTAATAGGACAGTTCTATAGAGTTCTGGGAAGATCAGGTGACCATCACACTTCCGTCTCTCTACCGGAAGATACAGTTGGACTTTATACTATTTCTGATTGTTACTGACGAACCTGCGTTTGTTTGACTACTAATCTCTCTGTTGTAAATACCTCTTCAGATATACCAGTATTTTTCCCTACGTATTTGTTTGTCCTTATTCCAATACACGCACGCGGAAACACTCAACATCTCAACATATATATATATGTGTGTGTGTGTGAGTGTGTGTGTGTGTGTGTGTGTTCAAGGTGCATTCCATTGCTTTTGAGATTTTAAGGCGAGAGATTTATTAATTTCAAATTGTTGCAGTCTTTCAGCCACATCGTGTAGGTCCGATGTGAGTGATTGTGCCCAGGACCCTCATCACAGCCTCCTTCATCTTGCCAATCTTTTCAAAGGGACTTCTCCTGGATTCTATCCTTCAGCTTGGAGAACAACCACAAATCATAGTGACAAGGTCTGGACTGTAGGGAGCGTGAGGGACAGATTTGATGCCCATCAGTCATCTCGCTGCTGTCACCAATGCGTCTTTATTTCTGATCGTCACTGAATACCCCGGGAACAAGTTCTGTACAAACTTTGCGCATGTTCAGGTCTTCATCAATAAATCTGTGTAAAGTTACCATACCACTTTAAACCATATGATTATTGTCATTATACACACACGACGGTTTTCGTCCACAAAATTGCGAATTTTCTCAACCAGCTCTGATGTCTCACTCCTTTCCATATTTCACATTGTGCCTCATTTCCTCTTTACCGCCATTGAAATTCGTGTGCCATCAGAAATATATACTCGGCGCGTATAAGTTATTTAATGAGCAGTTTGGATCATTTCATATGTGTCTGTCGCATTTTTGCTCTGTTTAACAGAAGATGAGCTTCAAAATTGCCTTCACGTCCCAACTGCATTTTGCAATCTCGGCAGGTGTGGCAAGCAGTCTTTAGCAGGGCGTGTTCAAAGGCTCTTACAGTCGTTACCTTCAGTCAGCATGAACAAAGGTTGGTAGTTCAGCTTAGGTGATTTGTAATGATAAACTAAAAGTGCAATAATGTGTTATAACTACCTCTACTAAAAAGGCATGAAAACTTATGGAATAAATCGTGTTTTATATATATATATATATATATATATATATATATATATATATATATATATATGTATGTATGTATTTCAAACTATAATTACAATTATTAGAAATGCACTGTAATGTGGAAAGTACTTGGGAAATAAAAGTGATTTTCACTGTTACATTGCATTTATTGTGTGATTTAATTGTAATACATATTACATATAAATATTCGTGAATATGAACTAATTATGCTAAAAATAAGCACACATAATGTTTGTAATTTATTAAAATCTGATATGCCTAAAAGAGAATTTTCTGCCTAAATCTTTTAACGCATTATACACGTGATATATACAAACGTCAAATCAGCAGCCAGGCAACTCAATTCATATATGAGATCGATGCGTTATAACCGGGAGCAACTACTATTTTTATAATATATATATATATATATATATATATATATATATATATATATATATAGCATGTACAAAATTTGGGGGTGAATCCTCACACGTAACAAGGACAAAAGCCCATACAAATATATGCCCACAAATCCTTCGTTTTGAGTTATTACGTTTAAAGTTTACGATACACGTTATATATATATATATATATATATATATATATATATATATATATATATATATATATATATATATGAAATTTATTTCAATACTTCATGAGCTTCCGATCCTTACCTATCGATTTAATCACGATACTTCTATTAAGCTTGGAGAGTAATTATACATTCTTATTGGTCAAAATAGAGTTCAATAGTATAAATAATACTAATAATAGTCCAATGTTCTAAAAATCTCGAAGAATTCCAGTAAGATATGATTAATAATTTCTAAGATACAAGGGTTTAGCGTTGAATCTAACACTTGGATAATTTTGCCGCTTACGAATTGGACACTTTTGCTGTTACAACCTATATATATATATATATATATATATATATATATATATATATATATATATATATAAACCATTTTTATGTTTATTCATTCTTTTTTTATAGGTACAAATTTTTAAGTAAAAAAGTGCTCTGTTTATAATAAACAATATTAGCAACATTTACCGGCCTGAATATCCATGAAATTGTCATAGAAAATATGCGTAAAATCGATCTTGCTAACCGAACGCTACTCTGTGGCGAAATCGGTAAAAGCACTTCAGGCTGAATGACACTTTCTCGGAAATTAAGGCCGGCAAATGTTGTTAATACTGTTTATTATAAACAGAGCATTTACTTAATTTAAATATTTGTATCTATAAAAAAAAGAATGTATAAACATGAAACTGTCTTTAAAAAATTGTCGGACTTTGTCCATTTCATTATACATACATACATACATACATACATATATATATATATATATATATATATATATATATATATATATATATATATGAGTGTGTGTTTTTGAGTAAAAGTTTGGAAGACAGGTGGAAATTCTCTTTTGAAAACATAGAGCAAAAATATAAGAGAGTATAAAGTAGAAAATCTTCAGTATTCCTTCATTCTATTTGAAAGAAACAACTGAACATTTTATTAAAATTTCGATGAAAACGAAAACTGATGGGAAGGAAAGTTTGGGAAGATACAGTTAAATTGATAGAACATCACACCAGCAAAGTGAGACTCAAATACAAATATATGCCTCATGAGACTCTTGTACTATGGACATATCATACAAACTAATCGCGCTATGGTGGCAGGGTTCAGCTCAAGTAATCCAGTTCGTTCATATCATCTCCGATTGGGAGTGCTCTGAATTATCTAGACATGCCTAACAAGTCGCCTTGGCTGCTTCATTCTTCGAACTTTAAAACGAGAGCGACCTCGATACTAGCCCCGTACGCTCACTCTTACTACCGGTTGAGGCTAAGTAAATCAGCCCCACGAGGACCTTTTCAACCGGTTATGGGCACGTACTTAGCACCCTGACCTGTGATACTCTATGCAATATTGATTCATCTTAATTCACTAAGAAACTAATGAACATGCTACCAAACCTGCTGTAGCATGTTATTATCTATCTTTCCCCAAGCTTATCTTCAGCCGTCCTGTTACGACCAGAAGTGACTATCAACGAATGATTATTGCAATGATTCTCAACTTGGGGCGCATACCGTACCGGTGGGGCATTGTATTATTTTTGTGGGGCATGCGTAGGAGGATCAACTTTCATCTTACTATACCAACATGAGCTCAAATTTCATTTTGTATTATTATATCATGATTAAAATAATCAAAGTATACTAGAGAATAAACTTACATTGAAATATTTTATATTACTGCCTTTCTTTTTTCCTATTATATGTTTTGAAACCATATATATTTAACTGTCTTTTTGTTTTTTTTAATTTTTTTACTTTTATTTGCGCCATGGTTTTGGAGGCTTCTTCAGAGACCATGTTTTAAGCTCCTTTCACGGGAATTGCTGTATAGTTTTGAATATGTAAGAATTAAATATTACAAAGGGGGGGGCAGGCACAAGAATTTTAGAAATACCAAAATGAGGCATGGCCCAAAGTCGGTTGGGAACCACTGCATTAGATGAATAAATCTCCGCTTTTTAATGAAAATCAAGTCATCCGTCTTTTCACCTGGAGAAAGTTTTATTTTCTTTTTACAGTGTTAAGCAGCACAACGCATATGGTCTGTATTGGCTACATTTATTGTCCCAGTAAAGGAATTCGGCCAATTGCTTGTTGCTGTGGTATATTAATTTTCTGTCTTTCCACAAGCTTATATCTTGCCGTAATTTTACGATCAGGAGTGAGTATCAACGAATGATTATGGATTCTGATATTTCTTTAACTTTCTGCATCGACAAAACCTTTCTTGCAATTATATATATCCTAAGCAGAAATATTTCCTGAAGTATCTCTGTTCGAAGCCTAGTTCAAATTTTCCTCAGCCATTTTGGATTTTATCTGTCAGTCTTCTGTTGATACACACAACAAAATGAACATCTACTTTTTAGCATCCCAATAAACGTGTTTTCTCATCTTTCAAATTTTGATAACTTCCTCCCTCCAGTTCTTTCTAAACTTCTCTTACGTTCCCTGGTACAGCCATAGCGATGGACGAGCAATGTCTTCATTGCGAACACCAAAGATGTCAGGCATTCTTCCTTCAATTACATTATCACATTGCACGGCCCCAGACTACTTGTACGCTCTCATTTTCCATTAGTGCAAGTGGTCTACGCTTTTTATTATTATTATTATTATTATTGTTGTTGTTGTTGTTGTTCCTTTTACAATCAGTAAAATCGGGTGGTTTTCACTGGAGAACCTGCAAAAAAAACATAGTTCTTTACGCTGATTGTTTTGCTCTTGTCGATAGGCTTGTTTCTTTTACGTTCTTCTTCAGATTTTGAATGATTATTTATTGAAAATCGGTGCAGTTCCTAGCTAATTATGATAGGGATGACGTTAACTTTTTTTCCTTTGCCATCAGTGACGTGCTGTCATATTATTTGTGATAAGAGGAACAGCCAGGAATTTTAAGGTCGTAATAAGAGAAGGCTTGATAATTCCCTGATGAACAAAGGCCACATTGGCATTCCAGTATGTCAGCAATTTGATTAAAATCCAATGTGAAATTCTTGATTAGATAATGTCAATTATTTCTTCTGTTTTCATATTTCCCAACTAGTTTGGAAAGCCGTTGTCGACCTTACAAAGCGTTCAAAAATTCATACAATTATCGCTTTCTTATTCTTTGGTAAGTTACAGATATAATCCCAACTTTACAAATTCTTTTAGTATTTATCTGTTATCTGGAAAAACTTCAGCGACTGAAAAGTGTCCTACACTTCTTGTACGATGAGTACATTAATAATAAAATTTCTTCTTCCCATCGTTACAGTTATTATTATTATTATCATTTGCGCTATATAATGAGGAAGAAGACTTAGAGACTCTGGCACACACAAGATGCACTGGATCGTGTGAAAACAACAAATAAGCAAATTGTTGTGTTTGAGTCAAATGATGGCAGAATAAGTACCAAAAATCTGGAAAAAAAGAAAGAGTAAACAAGTAAGCACTGGTTGAATTAAACAAAAAGAGGGAGGGAGGATTGGACACACACACACACACACACACACACACACACACATACACACACACACCTATATATATATATATATATATATATATATTGTTACGAACTTGTAGCCTATAGATGAACCCCGGGTTTAAAAAAAAGAAAAACGTGCGATCTTTTCTCCGTCTTCACTCAGAAATGGAAGCGACACAAGGGAATCAACGAAGAACAGACACACGACGATGGATTTCAAAATATAAGATTTATTTATAAATATATATAAAGAAATAAAGAGAGAAAAAAAAGAACATTCATTTAACAAAGGGGAAGGAGATCATTAAAGAACAGAGGCGCGAGCGAATACATACATATATAAAAATAGATCAAACCAAGAGAATCAACTTATCTTTCATTCGAGTTGATATTTTCACACAAAGTTCTGATTCGCCGAAGAGTTCTTATGCTACAACAATATTTTGGCCGGTCGGCGATTTTCCTGGATTCCTTTTTTTTCACAAGTTTTCGATGGTCCACAGCATCTCGTCCAGGCGTTTGGTTGGGTTGATTCAGTTTCATAGCAGTCCTTTCACCCCTAGTCGACAGACTTTGCCGTCTTCTCTATCTCAGTGGGCAGTCCGTTTCTGGAATCGGGGCGATTTGCCCAGCGATGTTCAACTGCCGATGGTCAGAGGGAAACTGAAAAACTTTTTTTAGATTTTCGCTGTCCCCAAAGACAGTCACGTGGGTTCCCTTCGTCCTTGACCGGGTACGCAGGAGGATGGGGCGCAAATCACGAAGTGTTTGTATGGTGGTCAAAAGTTCAATACACGCTTAGTATGTTCTGATCACGTGAATCGCAGTAGGAGACCCTGATGATGCCTGGAATCCACTCATGGTCAAACGCCTGATAGCTGCGAAATTTTGGAACCAGGTTATTCTCGCGTCAGGTCACTTCAAAGTTCACGTGCCCTTGGCTTGTGGGTGGAAGAGTAGATAAAGAGGGAAATAATTTATGAAGAGAAGTGGAGGGTATGGCTGATCATGGAACATATTCGCTCACAAGTTGAAAGCATTGGATTAAATTTCTATTTTTATTTATTTATTTATTTTCTTTTATATCTAACTAATTTTCGACTAGAATTTAAGATTTTTACTTTGGGGATTTTAGCCTAACGCCTATGTGGTTAATGAAATCGTGGCAACGTATAATATATATATATATATATATATATATATATATATATATATATATATATATATATATAGTTTTAAAAACAAGGAATGCATTGATTTTAATTTTAAAAGTCTCTAGGGCCCTTTCAGCCAACATCTCATCAGGAGACAATCGTTGGATCAACGAAAAGAATATTAACGACAATGTAGAGCAAAAAGAGGGGGAAACACACTAAAATAACAAACAAGTGTATATATTTGTAACGAGGGGAGGGGAAATAATCGTGTAAATAAATTAGCGAGGGACAGTTAAAATAAAATATCCCCCAACAGATTAAGAGACTTTACAAATTCTTTCTGCCGGCAGAGAGAAGGTTTCCTTAATCCTGTGCAGACCGATTCCAAAATCTTCAAATGATTGTTGGAATCGGCTGTATAATTTTAAACCACTCTTTTTTAAACAACTTGGCGCAGGCTATATTCTCAACCAAATGTTGAGCAATAGCCGATTCCATATTCATGGGGGGAAGATAGCATATTCTATCTATCTTACCAAGTCGTATTTTGGAAGGTACGTGCTGATTGATTCTAGTTTCCAAATGCAAGGTTGTACGCCCCACATAACCAGCAGCACACTGGCAATTAAACTTATATACTAAATTACTCAATTTGATGTAGGGCAATACATCCTTGCGAAAAGACGGAAACACAGACCTAGTTCGAAAAATGCTACGTAAAGCAACTGATGGGATACAACCGGAAACCGACTTGCTAACCTGCTTAATTAAGCCTTGACCCCTATCCCCAATCCAAGGAATTTTCAAATACACTGGACATTGAGAAGGCCCCTGGATTTTAGGGGAATTAAATTCCTTAGTCTTCTTACTAATAATATAGTCAATAAGGGCCTCCGGATAGCCGTTACTAAGGAAAATCTCCCTAATGTTTTCAAATTCACGGACCAATCTAATAGGAGAACAAATTTTAAGCGCTCTATACACCAAGGTTTTAACAAGATTGATTTTCCTTGATGCAGGAGCAAATGAACGCCAATTCAAATAAAGACCCGTAAAGGTGGGTTTACGATAGATGCTAGTAATAAAACCACCTCTACTGCGTTCAACAAAAACGTCCAAAAAGGGCAGACAGTTGTCGTTCTCCCCTTCCATAGTGAAAGACAACCCATTGTGTAAGGAGTTGAGCTCATTAAAGAACTCAACAGCCTCACTTTCGTTAGAAAAAGTTGCAAAAGTGTCATCGACATATCTAACGTAAACAAACGGTTTAGACACTTTGCCGAAAAGTAACATCTCATGGTAGCCCACAAAAATATCAGCCAATGCAGGGCCAAGGGGACTGCCAATCTGGACCCCATCCACTTGACTATACATAATATTGTCAAAACTGAACTCCACCGAACTGGTACATAGTATCATAAGTTCTATAAATATATCCTTAGGAAAAGGAGGTGGAGCAATGTTACCTTCGTATAAAACGTCTGCACAGATATCAATAGTTTTCCTCAATGGTACGTTGGTAAACAGACTGGACACATCAAAAGAACACATAAAATCAGTATCAGGACAAGACTGTATGGCCTGTAGGCGTTCAACAAACGTGAACGAATCAGGTATACAATGTTTATCAAAAAATGTTTGGACCGGTTGTATGACCTGCAGAATCCATTGAGCCAGAGAATGTTGGGATGAACCAATCATTGAAAGTATTGGTCTCAATGGAACATCCTTCTTATGAACTTTAGGAAGACCATAACGCCTTGGTCTAAGGGAACCAGAAGGTCTAATCCTGTCATAAGTCTCCTTAGAAAAGTAACCTTTTCTAAACAGGTATAATAGACGTTTCTGAATTTTAATTTCATTTCTGTACGTGTTGTCACAAGTTTCAACTGGACCAATTTTTTTTTTAACTTTTCTGAATCATTCAAAATAATCAACATCTTTTGGATGTAATCTACCCGGTCCAGTAGAACAACACCAGCACCTATGTCTCCTGATGAGATGTTGCCTGAAAGGGCCCTAGAGACTTAAAATTAAAATCAAGGCATTCCTTGTTTTTAAAACTATATATAAATTTTGTACCTCCAAACATTTGTATATATATATATATATATATATATATATATATATATATATATATATATATATATATATATATATATATATATATATATATTCAGTGTATTTAATCAGCAAATGTTCTTTAACGCAAATATTAAAAAAATGAGACATTTTGTGTCAATTCACTCGTTAAAATACTCACTAGAAGTTAGTTTAAGAAACTGGGAAACTTTGACTGTATTTGTTTTACTTTTCTTCGGAAATTAATTTCGGACATATTTTGACAGAATTTCCTGTTTGTCTGGGAATTATTATTCATCATTTTGAAAATGTCGATCAGTAAAATTAAGCAACACATTTCTGTTGTTTTTAACCATAATATATATATATATATATATATAACATATAAAAATATATATATATATATATATATATTAATCGAATCAAAATTACTGTTGTATATATATATATATATATATATATATATATATATATATATATATATATATATATATATGAAAAGTGTGTATTTGAGCAGCAACCGCTGTTTTATGAAGGAAAAAATGAAAAAAAGCAAAAAACGGTGTTTGATAGACAGACAATGAAAAAAAGAACGAATAGGGAAATGAAACAAAGCGAGGACACAATAAACACCCCCCTCACCCTCACGCATGCACACTGGTGCAACAATGTCAATTTCGATGAAACATTTTACTGAGAGACTGATTTTGTTGCTTTGTGTTGTCTTTTTACAACAGCTTAGAACCATGTGGCAAAACCTATTGTTGTTTTTGATTGGCACGCTGTAATAGTGTATGTCTCGCAGGTTGTGGCCACGTGGAGCTCTGAATTCGCTTACGAGAATGCACTGGAAAATTGTTTTTAAAAGATAGACAGACGGCATTTTGTGATGGGGCATTACCAATTTGATTTCAGATAATGAGTTGGAAATTCTTTTTGACTCTGGTTATGCATTCAAATGTTTTAAGTTTAGAATTATTTTGTTAATTGCAACTAAGTGACAAATGATTGTTATATTCATTATTGTAACAGTTTGGAATTCTTTTTGTTTTATTTTAAGATTCGTATGTCTTTCCTTTTGCCTACATTGGTTGAAGAGTTAAGTTCTTTATTGGTGATGCTTGGATTTAAATTTTGTGGAAAATTTGAATTAACTAATTATTGTGATAATAAGTAAATTTGGCCTGCATGGTTTCAGATTTCTGAATGTGGTTACACCTGTGTCCTGGGGAAAATTGTCACACCTGGCTATGTAGATAGAAACCGGAAAATGTTGAGTAGAATGGGAGCTTTATGCTATGAAGTATTCAGTATCTAGTGAATATATTCCTGATATCCCCGAGTCAAATAAAGGCCCTCACGTCCAAAAGGAATTGTCTAGGTGGATTGTGGGATGCCAGGTCGCGGCAAACAAGTAAGGGAACAAAACCCTTGTAACCACGGTAGTGCTAGTTATTCAATTGATAGGAGTTGAAGACAAAGCAACCAAGATCAGAAGGAATTGCTGCGAGATTGGTTTTGACAGACAGAGTGAGATAGTTATTAATAGTAAATATAGAATATTAATGATGGTAAATTTGTGTAGATTATTTCAAGTAAATCTCTTGGTTGTGGTTGAATAAATAGGGTGATAATGGATCCTGTGTGCTGTGTCACTGTTAGTAGAAAATAAATAAATAATCAGTCAACCCAGTACTTTCTGAGCGACTGTTCGGTTGTACTCTCTTCCTACGGACGGGAGGAACCCGAAGGAGGATACGCCGAAGGGCGGAGTCTCCATCGGGGAGGTAAACCGGCCCTGAACCCGTTTATACGGGTTCAATGGGCATATTTTTAGCCGAGCCCACGGGCTCGGAATGCCCACGTTAAAAAGGGCTTGTGCCACATGACACCCTCGTGGGGAGGGGGTGACTGAATATCGTTAGTAGAAAATAATGTGGATCATGATGTAAAATGTAGGTGGCAGGAATGAGGTTAAGTTATGGAATTGTTTGACGCTGTGGCGTGGGGGTTTTTGGCATGACTTTTGTAATTTTGGGTCCAGTATTTTTTTTCTGTGAATTGTATGTGCATTTGTAAACCTGTTCCTTCGTATCTGGGAAGCGTCCTCTCAGTGGAATGGATGAGAGCGACCCCACCGGCTAGTTATAGATGTATACGTCATCGTAAATAAAATAAAGTTCCTTTTGTTAAAGTACTTTCATCGCTGAACAAAACACGAGCGATCACCAGCTTCGAAAGAAGAAAGTAACAGGAGGTAGACAGTCGCCCTAAACCACGACAACGGGGGGGGGGAATATGTAACATTAGGACATCAGACCTGGATGAGGACCGTCGTGTGTCTATAAAGAAAGTAACCATAGAATTTGAAGTTGTATATATAATCAGAATTATTTATGATGATCCGAATATGCGCAAAATTAATACAAAGTTCCTTCCTAGCTGCTCAGTAACCAACTGAAGTAAAGATCCGTTCTTAACAGCAGGGAGATGGTTGATGGACATCAAAAACGTCCCTCACGCGCCCTTCAGTCCAGGTTTACGGACTATGATTTTTAGTTGTACTCCAATCTGAAGAAGAGATTACAGGGACTGTGCTCTGGAAGAGATAAGCAAGATGAAGATGGCTGTGACAAGATTTCTGTGCACACTGACATTGTACGCTCACTATTGCATTGAAGTCAGAGGATTCTAATTTTAATGAGATTAAAATTTTCTACATCTTTGCAAATAATATATGTCTCTCCTGAAAAGTCTCAAAACTTCTGAAATGCACCTTGCATATATATATATATATATATATATATATATATATATATATATATATTATGTATGTATGTATTTTTACGAGCGCGTCAATAACGTCAAGCGCGTTCAGGAAACTTTCATTACGGATAGAAGCTGCAAAGAAGAACAATCGTTTTATTGATTTCATAATAGAATTTACAAAACGAACGATCAATTAGCTTATCTTCATAGCCTGCCTGGTGGCAAACGCTGCTGGTGGCGCCAGGGGTGGCAGTCCCGCCATAGCCACCGAAACCATGATATCACCCCTGGTCGGCGGCTGATGAAGACAGGGTATCGCACGTGCTAACACACGTTGTATGTTATATATATATATATATATATATATATATATATATATATGGGACGATATGTAAATTGTTGTCATATTATATTTTTAATTTTGCGGATGAGCGTTGTTTGTTTTGGAGTTTGTCGACTGTACACTATAGTAGGGTCAGCTGGGTGCCGTCTGTGAGAAAAACAGCACCACGATGCAGTTCACTCTGAGACAAATTTGGAAACGATATGCTGTACTGCTTGGCATTCACGCCGGAAGCTCAAATACGAAATATTCATTGTGTTTGTGTGTCAATCTGAGGAGAGTGCAGAGTATTCAGAAAGATTTGGATGAGTCTAATGGCGATAACGAATGCACAAAAGCTCTGACAACACTGATCGTTCTGATAAGAAAAGAACTCCCGAATGTGTTTGTGAGGGACACGGGGTCCTATATCAAGTTCCTTGAAAAGGTAGTGCTGCCTTGGGTCAAGAGTGTGGCTGCTGGAAAAATCCTTTGTCTGGCAACAGGATTCTGCACCATGCCACACAAGCAGGATAACCCAGTCATGGCTGCCAAACAATTTCTGCAACGCATCCTCCCTTACATCTGGCCACGTAACTCCCCAGACTGCACCCCGCCGTGATGATGTGTGGGGCGCAGTTGAGCGAGAGACCACAAAAACTTCTTTATAACATCAAAGATGAACTGAAAGCAAGGATTATGGCAGCATTCACTAAATTAAACGAGGTGACCATCTAGAAGAGTTGCAAGAGATTCCGAAGTCGTCTAGAGACTATGGTTGAAGCTAATAGTGCTTTTATTGAATAGATTTAATCTTTAGTATTTCAGTATATTTTTGAGCAATTTTAGAAAATATATCTGTCAAAATGGGATATCAGTGTTACCAGATTGTGCGAGGTTAAATATATATGCGAGGTTAAATATATATATATATATATATATATATATATATATATATATATATATATAGAGAGAGAGAGAGAGAGAGAGAGAGAGAGATAGATATGACTAGCAATTTTCGTTTCTTTGATGGTTCAAGGTGAGTAACCTCTTATTTTCATTTTGTATCCAGAATTGCAGTACACGTTTTATTATACGCTAGCTTAAGAGCCACACTATCGGGCATTATTTAAGCTAGCTCCAGTGGAGTAATCTTGGTTTGGCCATTATCACAATAGCTAGCTAGGAGTAGATACGATAGGCACCATTAAACTACAGAAGAACCCAAAATTGATTGCTGCATTAAAGTATTGAATTAATGTTTAAGCTTACCTTTTAAAAGTTCAACGATAATTTCTGCTGCCACTTAATGTAAAGACTATTATGTATGTAGATCCTTATTTTCCATAGAAACTATTATCTTTATTTCATGGGTGACAGAATAGGGGACAATTTATGAGATAAAATTAATATAGTGTAAAATGGGAAACTAGAAATTAGAATTAGTTATACATTCAACGATTGAAAAGTTTAGAGAAATGTAATAGCTAATTTAGTAAAACATATTATGGAATTTATACGAATGAATGCGAAATTGGAACTCAATTCTCCAACGAATTCTGGGGTTAAAAAGTTTATAGTAATTTACACATAGTATTTACTCTGCCCCCCCCCACCCACTAGCACGAGATATGACACGAGGTCTATTTTTAGGTGGGGACCCGAGCGCGTACACCCGGGACAGGAACAACAATTCCCCTCAGAGCCCGTCGTTTGCGCTGGCCTTGGTGCGAGTAACAATCGCTCCCTCTGGTGCAATGGGAGGGCATGGGCAGCTATTCCCCAGGGCTGGGTACCTCTCAGTATTATTTACTTCAGTTGCCCCTCTGTCTTTTGCCAGAGAAGCTCCAGCTCTTTGTCCAAAGACAGAGAGGCAACCGAGAGATGATAAGTAAATGTGAAATTACTTAAAAAAGGATAATTTGTATTTACTCATCGTCCCACCCACAAGGTCATGTTGTGACACAAGGTCGGTTTAATGTGGAGAGCCCAAGCGCGTGCACCAGGGCAAGGAACCCAAATTCTCCGAGGCCCCGAAAACGTTGGTTGCGCCGGCATTGATGCATGCACTGATCCTTCTCTCTAGTGCAGTTGTTCTCCAAGGCCGGCACCTTTCAGTTCAATTTTTCGCAGTTGCGGCTCTGTCCTTTGACAGAATCGCCCCTGACTGCACTATACCCAAAGACGGACACGCAACTGTGGGATGATAAGTAGACGTGAAACTAATCAAAAAGAGTAATTAACACATGCAGTATTAAATCCTTCCTCACCCACCTCAGACGAGATGTGATACAAGGTTTTTTTTTAGGAGGGGAGCCAGCACGTACGCTCGAGACAAGGTCAAAAATTGCCCTCAGCCCACACAACTATCCTTTGCGCTGGCCTCGATGCGAGCACCGACCCCCCGACCCCGCTCTTTTGTTAAATGGGAGGGCGCAGCATCGGGCAGCTGTTCCCAGGGCTGGGAACCTCTTCACTGAGTTAGGTTGTGACACAAGGTCACTTTTTAACGTGGGGACCCGAATGTTTTCAGTCGGGCCGCTGGTCCAAGCTGGTCTAAGCTAGACATAGCTGGTCTTGGCTTGTCCAGGCCGGAGCCGGTCCAAGATAGTCCTAGCCGTGATACCACCAGCCCAGGAACAGAGCCCTGTGCCAGGTAGGTATCATAATTAAGTATATATTTACTTGACCCCCCACTGAGTCAGGTTGTGACACAAGGTCAGTTTTTAACATGGGGACCCGAATGTTTTCACCTGGGCCGCTGGTCCAAGCTGGTCAGAGCTGGTTTTGTCTTGTCCCAGCTGATCCAGGCCGGAGCCGGTCCAAGATAGTCCTAGCCATGAAACCACCAGCCCAGGGACGAGCCCTGTGCCAGGTTAGTATCAGGTATCATAATTAAGTAAAGTAATTCACACCTTCGATGCTCAATGTCTGCATTATATATAATTCTAGGCCTTATCACTCTTCAGGTTGAACTAATTTGCAAATTGATTTTAAAAAAGTTTATTAATTTATTAATTAACTGTCCTTCATTACTGTTCTTTTATTCAAGTATTGTTTTAATTTTCTTATCAAAAATAGTTCTGTTTAAAAATAGTGTGATAAGTAGTGCAGAAAAGTGTTTGAAATTTTACTTCAACAAATTGGCATCTATTTGCAAAACTTTTATAACAAACCAATTTATGAATTAAATTTTCATTTAAAATTTTTGTTTCAAAGATTTCATTTAGTAAATATCTGTTACTTTGCGAAGAGATAGCAAGCGGGCGATACCTGCTAGTAACATATAGTATACACGTAAATATATAAATATCTTGGCATAAATAAATAAATGATAAGAATCCACTATGGAAAAATGAACGAAAAACGCCAGAAATGACTTTCAGGTGCGCAATGGCGATGAATAAAACTGACTTCAATAGAAAAATAAAATTGAATTTTTTGATATCTTATCAATATCTCTTGATCAATGGTTAATAATGGAATCAAGTGGATGAAGTCAAAAGCAACAATGATTCTTCTTCAAATCACTTGTGCTAAAGAATCACAAACAAGTAACTGTACCGAATAACAGGAAACGACTTGAGGACTTTCCACAGCAGCAACAAGTAAAATAGACAACATATACAACACGAAAAGAAAATGATCACATAATCAAGATGTTGAATTTTTTTTAAGAGTTACACCCCAAGCAACGTTGGAAGCCACTAGCACGCAAGGGGTTACAGAGAGTTGGAGCGAGAGCAGATAGGAGTGATAGAGGAAAGGATGAAGAGAAAGATAGGGGATAGATCAAGGCATCTGGAGACATCGATTGACATTACATTTGAATAGTTGGAGATTATAGCTATCAGGGAAACAGGAAAAGGGGAGGGAGTTCCACAGGCGAGAAGTGCGAAGCATGAAGCTATTGGAGTAGAAGTGACGGGTACATTTAACAGTTTCGACATTGAAAGGGTGAGAGCGAGATGCCAGCCTAGTAGAACGCTTAAATTCATGAAACAGCAGTTACCGTGAAAGTATTTGTAAAAAAGACAGAGGGAGGCGACGGCACGTCTGTGAGAGAGCGACTGCAGACGAGATGCCAGATCAAGGCCAATTAAATTGCATATCGTCTCTAGATCTTATGAAGAACCCCGAGTCAAACAGAATGGGCTCCAGACGAGATATGGCAGCAATACTCCATGCAAGGGCGAATGGTTGATTTGTATATTTGAAGAATATTCCCCAATGTTTCAAACAAAGCTTTGAAAGTAATCCCCAAATAATACTGAAAGTAAAAATAACAGTTACTGGATTTGAGTCTTTTTTTTCTTGAAAAATTAAGGTACTAGAAATTGTTCGGTGAATGAGTTCCACATGTTTCCTTATAAGGAAAAGGCTAATGTTATCAGTACCATTACTATCTAGCCTTTCAATGTGATTAACTGTATTCAAGAGAGATACAAAGATCGAACAGAAGGCGAAAACACTTCACAGTGTATAACATGTGCTATTCATTTGCAGATGCAAATCAATTGTATCCGCCTCAAGCAGATGGAGGTAGACCCAGAATGAAATCACATACAAAACTGCAATGCTGAATGATATCTTGAATTAACCAATGATTGGATGCTAAAGCTTGTTTACCAGCAGGAATGCAACAAAAGTTTATACAAGTCTCAAAGTCAGCCAAATATCCAAACAAGATACAAGCGAAATGAAACAGAGGCTTAAATACCAAAAGTCGAAGCCAATAAACATCAGACAAAAAGTAAAAAAAAAGACCCTACTAACCTGAAAACAAAATGGAAAGAAAAGACCCTTACATGGCAAATACGGATGCTGACAAAATTCTTAGTCATCTGTATCTTCGGAGCACAGGCTTGAAACCAGAAACAGTATCATTACCCGTGCTTCTCAAGAACAAATATTTCCAACAAATTTCTGTTAGGAAACTATTTTAATGATTAGAATAGATCCAAAATATCGCTTCTTCAAACACTGGGGCGAATACGGTCTATTTAATATTGAGGTGATCTCACTTAGTCCCAAATTAATTTAAATATAGCATGCTAGGTTATGGAAATACCTGCCCTGAAGATGTGACAACATTATAATCTTTCCCTTGCAGAGAAATGGTATTAACACAAACTGATGAAGTGAACTCAGAATTATTGTCAACATATATCATATATATATATATATTGTTATAATTATTATAAGACCAACAAACAAAAGGGTTGTCTCATAGACATGTCTACCCAGTGAAAAATTGAACAAACTTTCAAAATATAAAAACTTAAATATATAAATTAAAAGTATGTAGAACGTAAACACATGATTATTCCAACTCCATATCACTTTGAGAAACCAATTCTCGTCCGAAGTTATGCAATTTTTAATCCGATCAGATAGATGACCGCTTTGAACCTGGTCAGTACCTTGATGGGTGGCCACTTGGATATACGGGTGGTGTAATGGTGAATGTAATTGAACTGAGAAATCGAAAAGCTGAATTTGATTTCCAGTTGCGTTCATTGTATTTACTTAAATGCAAATACTTTTGAGTAAGATATGAATTCATCTCCACATCCAAGCTATGGGTTAAATAGTAGGACATGTACCTGGAAAAATTATCGTTATTTTCAAAAATGTGTTAATGTCAAAATAACCCGTAAAAAAATAAAAGAATTATCCTTACAATCCAAAAAATGTATCAAATTTAAATAACCTAAATGGGTTAATAAGATGAAAAAAATGAACGAATCAATCAATTTCTGTTTAGCTGCAATTTTAAAAGTTAAAGAAAAATTGCATCATTGCTAAAACATATACACGGACTTTTTCTATTTCAGTCTAAATTTCTAAGATAATGATTATTATACAATGACTAATTTGAATTGGTACAAAATCTTGGTTGTTATAGCGAAAATGAATCAACCATTGTTTTCACAATCTTAGATGCTTACTAACAGAAAATGAAATCTAAATTCTCTGATTCAGTGGAATTAAAAGTGGCATTGCATAGACGAATTATCTCCTCTAGCATGAACTTTCACTTACGAAAAAATACACTCGGAAAGATATGAATCCACCGTGTCTTCCTAAAGATATGGGTTAAATAGCAAGACGCACTGGTTCCTACAGTCTTGTTTGGCGACCAGTTTACGGCAAAGAGTAACCGCAGCTGACTACGGTAATTCTATAGCCAAGTCAATCGCAAATCGAAAGGAAACATGATCGAACAAGCGTGCATCACTCATGGTAGATCAGGAAGTAATATTCCAATAATTATGGAAACATTAGGATTGTTTGAAATAGTACTGATGCACATATATAAGGAAATTCCAGGAAACCACACACAATCTGAAATACAACGGACTTACCACGTGAGAAACGTTCACATATTCGGTTAAGCAAAAGCTTCTCCTTGTAATTAGCTCAATTCCTTTAAGAAACACATTACTTTAGATCAGGTTTCAGATAAATTAAATGGTAAGATATTGTGCCAAATAGCAAATGAAGAAAACAATATTGACAATAAAAAGTGTGCCAATTATTTAATTCCAGAGAAAGAAAATTCAAATTAATTTTGTTTCTATTATTTACACACGTATTATTATCATCATGTTCGTTGTTATTATCGCAACGTTTCGGTCGTTTTGCACCACAGTCATTATCAGTGCTTTTTGATTCATTGGTAAATTGTCTCGTTTTTTTTACCATATTTAGGGATATCTCATCCTATTTCTCACCTTGTTTCAACTGAAACTAAGTCTGCACTGCGCGGTCAAGTGATTGAACACACAATTAATATCTTACCAAATTTTTCGAATCAACCCTTTACTCAACTGTATATAGAACTTGGAGCCTTAAGCCAACTCTGCCTGTTCCTGAAACTGCTGTTGCTGCTTGTTTAGCATGTTAGGATCCGCCAATGATTAAATTTCTACTGCTACTTCTGCAGTTGAAGACATTCTGTCAAATCTCTTTTATTTATATCCCATATCGTATAGCTTTCTATGTTAAGCCTAGTAAGGAGGATTTCATAGCGTAGCAACTATGCTGATTCTTTTCGACATTTGATGAAAGCGACAGAAGCCATCGACCAAAATGTTGTGATAATAACAGCAAAGATAATAATAATCCTCGTATGAATAATGTAAATAATGATAATTCCTCACTCTGGAAACTCAGGCAGAAATATCAACTTAAGAATCACTTACATTGATATCGAATTTAGAATATATTATGCGTGAATATGCAAACAGAATTTTCATATGCAGTATAAATGTCAGCGAAAAAATTTTCATAATGAAGTGAACGTTAGGAAAGAATTAAGAATATGCTTTTATCTTGTTAGCAAAACAAAACAAAACGATGAATTTAACTGTTAGTTTCTAAGTTGAGAGTCCAGTAAAAGGATTTGAAATTTCATTAATGGAATTATTTATAATTTATACTTCTCCTAATTACAAATACAAATTTTAGCTTTTTTGTTAAGACATTGACTGCTAACCAGGAAATAACTCGTGGTTATCAGGTTTTTATTATGGCGCCGACTACAAGTTCTCCCGTTTTTAGAGTCTCAGCATCAAGATTACAATCACTAGTTTTTTCTTTGTTTTTAACGCAAATAACTTGTAACGCTTTTGTGAGGAAAGAATGAAGACTGTCGGCTAAAAACAGATGATAGGTAACATAAATGAATCATTTGAAAAGCAAATTTCCAATATCCAAAATAGATGCTTGCATGATTCACGAACAGCACAAAAGTACGATGTTTCGCGACATTCTTTCTCGCCGTACTTTCATTTCTTGCCGTACATTATCTCTCGCCGTACCGTCTTTCTCACCGTACTTTCTTTCTCGGCGTACTTTCATTCCCGACGTACCTTCTTTCTCGCCGTACATTCTCTCACACCGTACCGTCTTTCTCGACGTACATTCATTCACGACGTACCACAGTACATTCTTTCGCGTCGTATTTTTTTCTCGCTGTATCTTCTTAATCGCCGTAAGTTCTTTTTAGCCGTATTTTCATTCTCTCCGTACATTTTTTCCTCGCCGTACCATCTTTCTCGCCGTACCAACTTTTTCGCCGCAACTTCTTTTACGCCGTATCTTCTTTCTAGCCGTACCTTCTTTCTCGTCGTATTTTCTTTCTCGACGGACTTTCTTTCTGGCCATAGATTCACTCACGACGCACCGTCTTTCTTGCCGTATTTTCATTCTCGACGTACAATCTTTTTCGCCGTATCTTCTTCTTCGCCGTACCTTTTTTCTCGCCATACATTCTTTCTAGCCGTATTTTCATTGACGACGTACGTACTTTCTCACCGTACATTCTCTCTCGCCGTATTCACGACGTACCATCTTTTTCGCCGCATGCTATTTCTAGTGGTACCTTCTTTTTCGACGTACCATCTTTTTCGCCGTATCTTCTTTCTCGCCGTATTTTCTTTCTCGCCGTATTTTCTTTCTCGCCGTACTTGCCTTATCGACGTACCATCTTTTTCGCGGATAAAGATATCTATTTCTCGCCGTACCATCTTTTTGGCCGTATCTTCTTTCTCGACGTATCTTCATTCTCACCATACATTTTTTCTCGCCGTACTTTTATTCCCGATTTTCCATCTTTCATGATACATTCTTTCTTGTCGTACCTTTCTCTGCTTATTTTCTTTCTCGCCGTACCTTCTTTCTCTTCGTACCATCGCGGTATATTCTTTCTCGCCGTACTTTTATTCTCGACGTACCGTCTTTTTCACCGTATGCTCTTAATAGTTATACCTTCTTTCTCACCATACCGTCTTTCTCGACGTACCATCTTCTTCGCGTCGTACCTTTCTCGCCTTATCTTCTTTATCGCCTTACTTTCTTTGTCGTGGTATCTTCTTTCTCGCCGTACCTTCTTTCTCGCCGTACATTCTTTCCTGCCGTACTTTTATTCCCGACGTACCATCTTTCTGGCCGTATCTTCTTTCTCGTCGTACCTTCTTTCTCGGCATATCTTCTTTATCGCCGTGCGCTTCTTTCTAGACGTACCTTCTTTCTTGACGTACCTTCTTTCTCGCCGTACTTTAATTCTCGCTATAGTTTGATTCTCGCCATATCTTGCTTCTCGCCGTTCCATCTTTCTCATCCTACCTTCTTTCTCACCGTACATTGCTTATTTTGTGCACGAACTCTACAGAGTCTCTGTTGGGCGTTTTTTTCTTCTGAACTTGTGGTATTGCTTCTAGATAATGCTGTGTATCACTGTTCATTATTAGACGTTTTGTGTTATTTGAAAGTTGATCATCAAGTAAACATTGAACAAACTGCGCAGTGATACTTTTAGTAGAAATGTTAAAACTTGAATTGAAGCTATAAATCAACACATAAAATGTTTTATTGTCTTAGACGGCTATTATAAAGTAGGCTTTTAAAATTTCGTTTCGTAATTGGCCTCTGTCAGTCAACGTATTAAACACCAAAATCATGCGAGAAATTTCTAAATAAGCACATTTTGGCTGTTGTATTCGCAACTCGTTGGTTAGTGTACATAGCGGCACTGTGTTTTCATATTTGGTTAGCTTCTTGGAATTTCAGGACCAACACTTTAATATGTCCACTGACGAAGAATGGTTTCATTTCCCAGAACCAAGCAATTAACACAACATTGGAAAAATATATTTTAAAATCTACTTGTATAGTATAGCGTTTGGTTTATATATATATATATATATATATATATATATATATATATATATATATATATATATATATATATATATATATATATATATATATATATATATATATATATATATATATATATATGTTTGTGTGTATCATCGAGAGATCCAGCGAGCATCAAGATTGTCATCTCTCTCCCTATTCCCTTTCTCCACTTGAGACGTCCCTGAACGCCCATCCTACTCCTGGATATTCGTGAGCAGAAATCACAGAACTAGACATGGCTCTGCGAGTAGGGCCCTGCTGACAATACGCCGCAGATACCACAAGAGTTCCTGTTGAAAAAAGTTGGTAGCGATATCTGGTGCCCATGTCAAATTTAAAAAAAAATATCATAAAATAAAACTCATACCAAATCGCTTTCCTTTCGAATACATTTCTTGCAAAAAAAAAAAAAATATAATTAATAAATAAATTATAAGTATTTTAAAATGGGGAGTTACTTTTCAATCATACACACACACAAACACACACAAACAAACACACGCACACACACACACACACACATATATATATATATATATATATATATATATATATATATATATATATATATATATATATATATGCATTTTTTAAGAAGTGCTTTTGGCTATCTGAATTTTATTTCGTCTATACTAACCATGTGCATGTATGTATGCATGCTTCTATCTATCTATCTATCTATCTATCTATCTATATATATATATATATATATATATATATATATATATATTGAACAATAAAAAAAAATACGAAAAAATTAAAATCTTCAGACACACTGAGTCACAAACTCACATCTATCCAACCAAATATGTTAGCTCTATCTCTGATATTGAGCGCTTTCTAATAAGTACCGCGCATATAATATATAAATAATTATACATATATATATCTATTTATATTTACATACACTTTTCATATATATATATATATATATATATATATATATATATATATATTTACATTATTCGGACTATTGTCTCGCCTTTGTCGCCATATTTATCACAACGTTTCGGCCAATTCCAACCACCTGAAGAAGGCCGGAGCGTACAACGGCATAAACGTTGTGATAAATATGGCGACAAAGATGAGGACAATAGTCCGAATAATGTAAATACTGTACATAATACCTCATCTCAGAAATATATATATATATATATATATATATATATATATATATATATATATATATATATATATATATATATATATGGATGTTTCATTAAAAACAACAGACAAGGTACTACGGTTAAGCTTTTTATTTAATTTTTCTTGTGTTCTAACAAGAGCTTTCTTTTCTGGACAAAGGGTGTAAAAACTGTCCGAATGTTTTATATTTCCGAATGCTGTCGGCTATACCTTTAGCCATTATCAAGGATGATTCGATTTTTCAGCTTAATTGAGTGTGTGCGTCCTGTGTATGTCTTAGTGTGTGGTAGGGATGTTTTAATTTCCGCATACGTTTAGCACATTTTGGCCTCGTTCGCCAACTGGTCTAAGATAAGGATAACTCTGAATTTAAAACCTGCGGAGGGTTGTTTGGGGAACTTGTGGCACAGGTGCACCAGGTCTCTGTATTCGGCCCTTCAAAAGGTGTGGCTGGTCCTGCACGAAAACTTCACCACTGTAATCAAATCTCATGTGCCGTTGTCGGTCTGTCGGTTTCCTGGGAACTGATCTCCTTGACCATCATACGTTGAACTCGATGGGAGAGTCGACTATATATATAAAGAAGTATATGTATTAAAATAACAAAATTTACAATGGACAAAGCCATCGACATATGTTTGTGTGTGTGAACGTAAAGAGTTTGTATTTTGGTGAATGTTCGTACGTACGTGTATGTTTGTTTAATGGCGTTTTCCCACAAGTGGGCGAAAAGCGGATCTCTACGAGAGATCACATTTTGTAAATGTGTCCGCTGAAATGCAAAGTCGCCCAGTATTCATAGTGTAGAGAGGGCGTTGCCTACTGAACAATCAGGAAATTAAGGAGGAGTTAACTCCGACAAACTCATTTCGCGTGTATTAATTTCAGTTCGTACGACAGCAAACAAGGTGAATGATGATACAACCTCATGTTAAAATATAAAGGCTTCATTTTATCTGACAAAACGAAGAACCCCTATATATATGTAGAAGAGAGTGAGAACAATGAGCCCCAGTTGGTTAAATAAAGGATTTCATTGAAAATTTCCTTAAGGCTACCCGGATATATAAATAAAGAAAGCCGATAGGTATATATAACGAAATATTGTGATATTAACAACAAAGAAGAGGATATTAGTCTTACTGGAAATAATGAATTGATTTTATCCTCTGCACATTGATTTGATAAATACTTATATTTTCAGGTCTCTTGATATGGTTTTATCCTACAGGGAATTTCAAAAGGTAGCCTTTATTTAACATACCAACACGACATAATTCTAACGGAATGATAACAATATATTCACGGAAAATAAATAAAATTTTCAGTTCGAGGCTACCTGAATCGACAGACAACTGAAGAACGGTAGGTAGCACAATGGTCGAAGCGTTGTGTTAACAGATGTAAAGTTGAGTAAGATTGTTTGCGTGTAAATAATGGAAACGAAGTTAATTTGAAAATTCCAAATTCAAACATTTTTCTCAAGGCTAATCAGATTGAGAGAAATCTCAAGAAGAGCTGAGAATAGAACGATCAAATTGCTATTATCTGAACATCAAAGATGAGGTTACTAGTTTGACTGTATATAATGTAAACACCTGCACAATATCGTGAGGGATACCAATTTTCCAATAATACCGTTTATTCTCATAGAATCCTTATTTTTCTATTGTGGGATTATACACAACTGTGAAAACGTTGTCGCTGAAGCTGCTAGAATATTTTTTTTTTCTGCAAAGGTGGAATAATCTTGTGGGTACATATGTTCTAAAGACTTTTAGGAAAAGTTTAGATGTTTTCTTTTCTTTTTTTTCTTTATCTATCTCATAAATTAGTTGATTAAGCTGCACTATTTTGTAAAAAAGAAATGGAACATATTCACGTGTAGCTAAGAGAAGCCATCGATGGCAAGAGATGGCAAACGCAAAGAAATTGCATAACTTGGTGCAGAAGAGCAGCGAGTTATTTGTTGTGTCTAATACGCTCTGCGAGAGACATCGGCGCGTAAATTGATGTAACTGCTTGTTTCTGCGAGAGAGAAAAAAAAAACGACAATTCATTTAGCAAAGACGACAGCTAATCGATAACGGCTCTCGGGGAAAACAGTTGACTCGCAGGAAAACAGCTCGATCAGGCATTTTTCTTCTGGGCAAATTTTACAGCCTCCATAATGAATGAGCTCAGATTTTGAATGTATTTTTAGATACTCAAAACATGTTTCGGGCAATATCTACAGCAGCTAATATTTAAGCATCGGGCATTAAACTGGTATATGTGCACAAATGAACAGCTCTTAGAATTAATCGCAATAATTTGAAAATTAAATTTAATAACCATTATAATGGTAATGGCACATTTCAAAAATAACCATCTCCATAAAGAAAACATTCGCCATTCATTTAAAGCCACATTCTTCATCCTATATTTCTGGAAAAATGCTGCCACGTTTTATATTCATTAAATAAAGCTTAGTTATGTGGAAGCTGATTCTCCTATAGAGTATGCCTTCATTTGCATCTGGCTTTTCACAGCATAACCCCAAGCCTGACCTAACAATTATCCTTCCTGCCGGTTGAAATTTATAAAATCTTTGTATTAAAATCTTTTCCAGTAAATTAGATTTCACAATTTCACTAACAGTTATAGATTCTTGATAAAATCAAAAAAAGGAGAAAAATCAGTAATATTATTGATGCTGACCTGGCATCTCGATTTCATCCACATTTTCCATCGCTGTAACGTAGCTTCCCTGTACCTTTTCTATAAATACTTTCGTGGTAATAGTTCTGATGAATACAGTAATCAAAAAAAGAGTAGACATCGATTGAAATTGAATTTAAATTATTGAAGATCAAAGTTAGCTGGAAAGCATGAAGCTGGAAGAGAGTTCAACAAGCGAGAAGTGCGAGAAAAAACTGTTAGCATAGAACTTACGGTTACATCTAGTCAACTCAACTGCAAGTTGATGAGAGCGTGTTGCCAATCTCGTACAGGGCTTAATTTCTGGGTACCATAGTAAATAATGATTTATATTGGATTAAGTTTTGAAGATCAAAGTTAGCTGGAAAGCATGTAGCCGGAAAAGAGTTCCACAAGCGAGAAGTGCGAGAAAAGAAACTCTTGGAATATCATTTACGGTTACATCTAGCCAATTCTACTGTAAATTGGAATTGCCGATAGAGTACATCTCTTAAATTCATAAATCCAGGTACCATGCTGGAGGGTCCATCAGAAAAGTTACCATAAAAATATTTATAGAAAAGGCACAGGGAAGCAACATTATGACGATGGGAAAGTGACTGAAGCCGAGACTTAATACCATTGCAGAATATTCTTTAAATTTTATCAAGAATTTCTAAATATATAGCAAGAGCACTGTGGCAGCAATATTCAAATCATGGACATATGGTATATTTATGAATAAGTAAGAAAGATTCTGATGAGAAAAATTGCCGAGCTGATGGAGGAGCCATGTTTCAGCTGACCTAGCACTGGATTCAATTTCATCTCTCAAATTCATATCAGCCGAGAAAGTTAGCCTGAGAAGTCTACTCACTCAGATGGAGGTTAGCATCAGCCATGCTGATGGGAGGCAGTTAGAGGTTATATCAGATGATTACCATTTTTATTAAAACTGTTTTCATTGCTCACATGTTATGTCCATGGTATTCTCAGTACCCTCTTTTAGAACCGCATCTCACTCGTCTCAAGTTTTTTCTTCATTTATTGTTCGTAATCGTTATTACCATTCAAGGCATTCGATATAACATAGGCACTCGGCAATATTTCTTAGATCAGATGTGGCTGCAATATTGAAAACAAGGACGAATGATACACTTATAAATATGTAAGATAGATTCTGACGAGAACAATTGTTTAGCACGAGATAGGGAACAAAATTCTCTCAAAGAATACCTAGTAATTGATTGAATATAATATTTCTACTTCATATTAGTGGAAACCATTACTACAAGAAGGGACAACGAGCCCCCACCCCTGGTGGTTAGCATCAGCCATGATTTATTTTCTAAGATGATTTATTTTCCAGAGGAAATTTTGACAACAGGTACTTTTTAAAAATCTTAATTGTTAGTTGCATTTTATTGTAATTATTTTCATCAGTCTATTGAAATAACTTTTCTTTCCATAATGGTTGTGTCACCATTATGTGGACCTCGAGATACCAGCAATTAAGAAGTGGTTCCACGCTTCTCAAAACCTCCTGACTAGGGGCCTTGCTGTTGGATGTGAGAAAGTGAGTGAAGTCGATATGTCAGGTCAGGACCAATAACATTGCTGATTCTTCTTTGGATTTTATAAAGAATCTCTAAATATATTGCAGGTGCACCAGACCATATGTGACAGCAATATTAAAACCATGGACGAATGGCATATTTATGAATAAGTAAGAAAGATTCTGATGAGAAAAATTGCCGAGCTGATAGAGGAATCAAGTTTCTTAGCAGCTGACCTAGCATTGGATTCAATTCCATCTCTCAAATTCATATCAGCCGAGAAAGTTAACCTGAGAAGTCTACTCACTCAAATGGAGGTTAGCATCAGCCATGCTGATTGGAGGCAGTTAGGAGGTATCCAGGATGATTACTATTTTTATTAAAACTGTTTTCATTGCTCACATGTTATGCCCATGGTATTCTCAGTACCCTCCTGTAGAACCACATCTCACTTGCCTCAAGTCTCTCCTTCATCTATGATTTATATTCGTTATTACCATTCAAGACATTAGATATTACATAGGCAGTCGGCAAGCTTTCTTAGTTTCAAACTAGATCTTCTTATCTCATAAGACTTTTCATAGTTTCTGAAAGGCAATATGCCTCCATATTTATCTGTCAAGTCTCCATTGCCTATTACCCCAACAATTAAATTAAATGTCCCCAATACGTAGCTGACATCTTGGTGTACCTCATTTCTTTTTCTGATAAACATATATTTTGTCTTCTTATAGTTAACCATTATCTTTTTTTCATCTCGCCCACCTGTATTAGAATATATAACTGTTTTTTCAGATTCTCGAATTAATAGTGGCATCTTAGTATCTTATGCTGTTTTGTTCTCTTCAGCATAAGCTCGATTATAGCCCTCCACAAATTCCTTTTATTAACTTTTTTTCCATACCTCTCACACCGCATTGTGTCATACATCCACACAAGCTCGTCAGGGAGATTGTACGCTGCCGTCCACTGTTTCATTTGCTATATATATCCTCTGAGTGTTATTTTTTAAGCCTTCTTTCCTCACTACGCGTCTAAGAAATTTCATTCGTCCTTTTCTTTTGTCTCTTGTTTTTTTTTAGTGTTTTAATTTTTTTAAGACTTCCTTGCTGCTCACATTCTCCGTCCAGGTTATTCTCAACATCCTTCTGTAGAACCACATTTCTGTTGTCATTAGTCTTCTCTTCATGCGTGAGGAAAATGTCTAGCATTCCCAGATTGAGAGCAGGATTAAGATGAGCAGTTCACTAAGTTTTCTAACAAAGTTTCCGAAATACATAAGCATTTGAACATGTTTAATTATGATATCTTCAATCATTATTTATTTACATTTACATTAATTAAGTATTGCAAATATTTAAACTATATACATTGTTCGGAATGTTGTCTTAATCGTTATTTACAGATTCACGACGTTTCGACCCTTGTAAGATCCGGCCTTGTTCAGGATCTCTCAATATTTCCGAGATTGAATATTGTAACTATTTAAACTATATACAATGTTCGGAATGTTGTTCTCATCTTTAATGTAATATTCACGACGTTTCGGCCGTTGTACGATCCGGCCTTCTTCAGGATCTCTCAATATGTTCGAGATTGAATTGTGTAACTATTTAAACTATATAAAATATTCGGAATGTTGTTCTCACCTTTATTGTCATATTCACGACGTTTCGGCCGTTGTACGATCTGGCCTTCTTCAAGATTCCTCAATATTTCTGAGATTGAATTGTGTAACTATTTAAACTATATACATTGTTCGGAATGTTGTCATATTCACAACATTTCGTCTGTTGTATGATCTGGCTTCCTCCAGGATCTCTCTATAAAAATGAGGAAAATAGTCCGAATAATGCATATATAATAAATTGTTGCAATACGTCATCTCGGAAATATAGAGATATCCTGATGAAGGCCGTAGTGTATAGCTGCTGAAACCTCGTGAATATGACATTAAAGATGAGGACAACAGTCTCATCTCAGAAATATAGATCTTGAAGAATGATGTGCAAGTAGGTTCTTCCCAGTGAAGATTCCACATTAGCTCAATATTTTACACATATAAATCAAGCTTTGCTTGCATTTCGAGTATCTCTATGGGTTCTATCTCACGAAATGCTTTTGCCAAATCTATTAAAACATGAAATATTTCTTTTTTATTTATATTACTGACTTTGATAGCACTCTTTTCATAAGCATAGTTTTCTTGTTGCAGTAAAATGAACAAGGCACACTGTTCTTACCATAGTTCCTGTCTAACTTTGCTACCAGCTAACTCGTTAGATTTCTTAAGATAAGCTTAATTGTATTGTTCCTAATCTGATATTTATCGGATCAGCTTCACATTTATTTACACCTCGTTTCTTCTCTATATTTATAAATAGAGATCTACTGAGGTTTTATGGTATATCTCAACGGTCGTTTATTATTTATGACTTCGACAAAGTTATCGATCTTGAAATCGTGACTGAGAGCATCATTAATAATATCCCATCGGATACTGTTGCTGTGTTTCTGTTCATTAAATTTAAAATTGGCAGTCTTTGCATGACTTTGTGTGTTCTGGTTAAATTTCCTCTGAAACATCTCTATTTTGTTCTGTTATGATCGTTCAAATTTTAAGTTTATCCTTTCACTGAGAATGTCTGTTCTCATGCTAATTTTTTAAAAAAATGTTTTTAAGTTTATACTTTACTCTAAGTTCAGCTTTGTCTCTATCTTTAGAAACTTCTTGCATACGTTATTTGTTTGCATTTCATTTTCATAATTTAACTTATCAATGAACAGTCTAATAAAAATGTCAAGAAATATTTACTATCATTTCTAAGAGTAACACCGGATACGTAAATAAAACAAATGGATATATTAAAATTCTTGTAGATGTAAAATCAAAATAAAACGAAGGAATTGGTAATATTACTAATAATAATGCTACTAGTGATGTGCGGAGAGAGTAATGGTTATCAAAATTAAGAGCAGAACTAGCGAACCGAGTTCGAATTCAGACTGAACGTGTTGCGCCAAGACATAAATCCATCTACTCCTCACTAAGTTTGACTGGAATTCCTAGGATAAAGAAGAGAAAAACGTTAGTTATTGATTACAAAATACAACAAGCTCTGGAGAGTCGTTTTACTTCTTTAAATACATGGTGTCCATAAAGTTCGTGTGCACTTTCAAAAATTTATAACTTTATTTGTAACTACGATAGAAATAGTCTGTAAAAAATGTTATAAAGTTTAATGTATCTAGTTTTAAGTATAGCTAAAATAACTAATGTGATTTCAGGCATTACTGTAAATCAGATGGCAAATGTAATCTGTGAACTGCAAAATCGTATTACCCTTTGTACTGCTAATGATGGAGGACATGTGGAAACTTAAATAAAATTTCAATAAAACTTTTAAAAAAATAAATCTAATCGTTTCTACAAATTATTTCTATCGCAAATACAAATAAAGTTATAGATTTTTAAAGTACACACGAACTTTATGGACAACCTGTATATATATATATATATATATATATATATATATATATATATATATATATATATATATATATATATATATATATATTATGCATTTTAAAAATTGCACATACATTTCTTATTCCCTCTGCAATGCTTGTAAAATTTCCTGGACTATTTTTCTTTCAGATTTTCAATGCTTTACAATTCATAATGATACATTTGCGTTATACATACAACCATTGTGCAAATTACTTGAAACAAAACTAATAAATCCCTTATCATTTACTATTTGTTCATATTTTTCCAATGAAACATGACCCAGTGCATTAGCACTTTGTATGTCCAGTCCACAAACTCGTTCCATGATGATTCACCACAGTTTCTATGGAATTAAATCAGGAGAATTTCCGGGCCAGTCTATAGTACTTTGATTTGCTCACTGGTAAGGCTTACCAGAGGGTTCGTATATCGTTACAATTGTCGTATGCTTCCTTGGAGTAACGTCCATCGCAGACAATGGCCGTAAGACAACTTATTGCCAGCCGAGACAATCGTCTCTGGGCGTGATAAAAATCTGATGCAATCACTTATGACGCACTATTTTTCAAAGATAAACAAATGTCATCATACACTCCGAAAATAGATTCATATTACTGCACACCACTAAAAATGACCTAATCTAAGGAAAAAATAGTAATCGATTACATCCTGTCACTCCAGTGGGTCTAAAACTGACCGTATGACGAAAGAAAGGAAACTAAAGCGGTTGTTTCAATTAATTTGCACAAGAGTATATAATAACCAGATTCTATCACTAATATTTCAGTTTGTTTTTGTTTTGTTTTTTCTTAAATCGGTGGTGACTTACTTCTGGATTACAGTAGTATCTACAGCAATGTAAAAGACAATTACTCTTTTCAAGAAAGGTACATCTCTCGTTCAAGTCTTTATTGTTGTACTCGGAATAAATGAAAAGAAAGTTAAAAAAAGCAATAATGCATTCCTTTTTTTAAATATTGCATTATTCATTGAGCAAACTTTATTCATAGCCAATGACCATTGCTATATTCGAGGTTTTCAACGTATTTTTATATTAATATCGTTTATTTTCTGCTCATTGATAAAACTGAAAAGCCAAAAAGATATTCGCTTTGTACGAAAGCAAAATCAAGTTTTCTGATTGCTCATCTTTATTCAACATTGTCTTACAATAGCAGACATGGAAAATACACAAGGTAGTGACGGAAAGCAATACAATGCAGAGTGATCAGCAAATAGATGTGCCCAAAATGCAAATTAAAAATCCAGGATACTAAAATCAATCAAGTATAGAAATTTAAATATCTGGAAAGTGTTCTAACAGAGGACGGAAAGTGCAACAAAGAGATCCGAAGATGTATTGGGCTGGCAAAAGATGCATTCGAAAAGCTAAGCAGAGTATTAAGAGACAGAAAAAATAAATTAGAAACAAGGAAAAGAGCACTGAACTGTTATGAGATATATGTCCTCCTAAATGGCAGTGACGAAGAAGATATTTGAAGCACCAAAAACGTGATTCTACAGAAGGATGCTACCATAGGCCGAAAATTTGAACCAAAACAAGTTTTTAAGAAAATGGAAACAAAAATGAAACATGGAACATCAGGAAAAGGTAGTTGAGGGTTCTGGGGCATGTAATGAGGAAGGAGTGCTTGGAAAACCTGATACTCACAGGAGAGATTGCGGAAAGAGGAACAGAGGAAAGATGCGCGGAACAAACTTGATATGTTTAAGCAAATTTATGGCAGAACGGTGTTTGGGAGAGATGAAAAACAAAATTTATTAAGAGCTACAAAGAACAGGAAATTGTGGAGAGCCATGTTTGCCAAACTCCTGAATAGACAAAACACACAGAAGAAGAAATAGCTTAACGGGATGGCAGAACGGGGTTTAGGTGAGATAAAAATAAAAATTATTAAGAACTACAAAGGACAGGAAATTGTGGAGAGCCATGATCGTCAAAGTGCTAAATGGATACGGCACGGAATAGAAGTTGAATGAACTTAAATAAATGAATACCAGAACAGGGTTTACGAAAAATTAAAAAAAGGACAAAATTTATTAAGAGCTACAAAGGACAGGAAATTGTGGAGAGCCATGATCGCCAAACTCTTGAAGAGACACTGCACGTAGAAGAGGAAGAAATAGCTAGAGTAAAAGGATGGCAGAACAGGTTTTAGGAGAGATAAAAAAAAAAATATTAAGAGTTACAAAAAACGGGAAATTGTGGAGAGCCATGATCACCAACGTCCTGAAGGGACACGGCACGTAGATGAAGAATAAGCTTGAGTAAATTAATAGCAGAACATGGTTTAGGACAGATAAAAAAGACAAAACTTATTACGAGCAACAAGGGACAGGAAGATGTGGAGCCCCACGATTGCCACCGTAATGTTTCCGTTCTTAATTCTCCCACACCCAGTAAACCTTTGCGTCTTAGTGGCTTTACTGTCTTACATGGGGTTAACAGACTAAAACAAAATTCGAACAAAAGCCCAAAATATATCAGAGAACGACTGATATAAGTCTAGGTATTTTCATGACATTAAGAAATGTGGTGCTACCTGTCATTTCTTTTACATAATGTTACCATTCATTTTGTTGCAGAAGTATATTTATAAACAAAATAAACTTTATACTAATATTATATATCCATTCGGCCATTAAATGGCGCACAATCGGATTCATAGTCTTTGTGAACTACACAATCTTTACATTAGATACATAGCATGTTCTACCGCAAGGCTACATTGATTTTGAAATGTGTCCTCTTACAATGGTTACCAGACAAAGCTGAAGACCCCAGTCTACTTTACTATTTAACCCCTATATGGGCGGAGAATCATACTGTTCCCAATTGTATATGTGCGTAAGTAAATGGAAGGAAATTCGATTTAAATTCTAACGTAGCGTAGCGATATATTTTTCCAAGATGCAATCAATTACACTTCCCATAAAACAATCTATAAATTATATTCATTTTCTAGGCAAACACAGGTACAGTTTTGCCCATAAATAAAGACATCACTATTTTAATAAAATTAATTTCCTTCCTAGAGAAATATTTCTATTATTTTGATTGGAACATTATACAATGGTAACGGATATATATACATATATATATATAAAAATTCCCAACAAAATAGAATCCAGGTAGAACTCAATGTTCGGGATATATATATATATATATATATATATATATATATATATATATATATATATATATATAATACAAAAGTCTCAAACACTAATATTCCATGGTTATAATTTATTACATCCTTTGTAATAAATTATAACTATGGAATATTAGTGTTTGAGATTTTTTATTATATATATATATATATATATATATATCGAGAGGGAAAGCGGGAGATGGATAAATTGCCGTCTAAATTACGCAAAATGAAAATAACACTGACATTTCATTTTAACAGATATATTTAGCAAAATTACACAAAAATATCTTGAAGTACTAAAGAGTCAATTTATTCAATAAAATCGCCATTAGCTTCAACCACGGCCTCCAGACGACCGACTTCGGAATCTCCAGCAACGCCTCTGGACGGTCTCCTTGTTTAAGTTAATGTATGCTGCCTTAATTCTTGCCTTCAGTTCATCTTTGGTGTCAGAAGTAATTTTATTGGCTTCTTGCTCAAATGTGCCAAACACTGAACAATCAACGGGGTTAGAGTATGGGTAAAAATGTGGCCAGATCTAAGGGGTGATGTGGTCACAGAAATTATCAGGACAGCCATGACTGGGTTCTCCTCCTTGTTTGTCATGGTGCAGAGTCCTGTTACCAAACACCCTTTTGACCCAGGGCAACACTACCTCCTCAAGGCACTTGATATAGTCCTCCGTGTTGAGTCTGAGGGTATCACCAAAACACTTGGAAGTTCTTTTTTATTAGAACGATCAGAGTGACTTTCCCGAGCTGTTGTGTCTTCGTAATCACTATTAGGCTCATCTAACTCTTTCCAAATCCTCTACACTGTCCTAAGATTTAGACCCAAACACACTTAAATGTTCGTATTGGAGCCTCCAGTCCGAATACCGAGCAGCCCAGCATGTCGCTTCCAAATTTCGGGTGCAGATAAGTGAGACATTGTGCTGTTTTTTCTCACAGAAACCCAGAAGTGTTTCAGCGTGCTATGATGGAGAGTTTCCGTGCCATCCTACTACGCAGTTACAGTAGGCTGGCCAAGTCCGCTGCATGGACGGCTGTCCCTCCCAAAGAGATTGCTCTATGGCGAGCTATCCACAGGCATGCGCTCACTCAGTAAACTAAAGAAACGTTAAAACGACACGCTGAATGATTCTCTCAAGCATACTGGCATTCCCAATTTCTACCTGGGAAGAGTCTGCTGAGTTTGTAATTTGTCCCAAATAATGTTACTTATCGCAAATATAAATTCATCCCAAGTATTAAAAACTTTTAAATCGAAGTTTTTCTGTTTTTTTTATTTAATTTTTCGCACTATTTTAAAATGATAAATTTTAAGCAAATATTTTTTTTCCCCTTGGTACAACTCCAACCCTTAGAATAGAAAATTACCAAAAATCAAAAACGTTGTAATAAATATGGCGACAAAGATGAGGACAACAGTCCCAATAATGTAAATGGATTACATAATACCTCATCTCAGAAATATAGACAGATACTGAACGGCCGAAACGTTGTAATAAATATGGCGACAAAAATGAGGACAATATTCTGAATAATGCAAATAGTGTACATAATACCTCATCTCAGAAATATAGACAGATACTGAAAGGCCGAAACGTTGTAATAAATATGGCTACATAGATGAGGACAATATTCCGAGTGATATAAATAGTGTACATTATGCCTAATTTCAGAAATATAGACAGATACGGAAAGGCCGAAATGTTGTAATGAATATGGCGACAAAGATGAGGACAATAACCCGAATAATGTAAATAGTTTAGATAATACCTCATCTAAGAAATATAGACAGATACTGAAAGGCAGAAACGTTGTAATAAATATGGCGACAAAGATAAGGCAATAGTCCGAATAATGTAAATAGTGTACATAATACCTCATCTTAGAAATATCGACAGATAGTGAGGGAACGAAACGTTGTAATAAATAAGGCAACAAATATGAGTGTGAATAATGTAAATACTGTACATAATACCTCATCTCGGAAATATTGACAGATATTGAACGGCTAAAACGTTGTAATAAATATGGAGACAAAGATGAGGACAATAGTCCCAATAATGTAAATAGTGTACATAATACCTCATCTCAGAAATATAGACAGATACTGAAAGGCCGAAACGTTGTAATAAATATGGCGACAAAGATGAGGACAATAGTCCGAATAATGTAAATAGTGTACATAATACCTCATCTCAGAAATATAGACAGATACTGAACGGCCGAAACGTTGTAATAAATATGGCGACAAAGATGAGGACAATAGTCCGAATAATGTAAATAGTGTACATAATACCTCATCTCAGAAATATAGACAGATACTGAACGGCCGAAACGTTGTAATAAATATGGCGACAAAGATGAGGACAATAGTCCGAATAATGTAAATAGTGTATATAATACCTTATCTGAGAAATATAGACAGATACTGAAAGGTCGAAACGTTGTAATAAATATGGCGACAAAGATGAGGACAATAGTCCGAATAAGGTAAATAGTGTACATAATACCTTATCTGAGAAATATAGACAGATACTGAAAGGTCGAAACGTTGTAATAAATATGGCGACAAAGATGAGGACAATAGTCCGAATAATGTAAATAGTGTACATAATACCTTATCTGAGAAATATAGACAGATACTGAAAGGTCGAAACGTTGTAATAAATATGGCGACAAAGATGAGGACAATAGTCCGAATAATGTAAATAGTGTACATAATACCTTATCTCAGAAATATAGACAGATACTGAAAGGCCGAAACGTTGTAATAAATATGGCGACAAAGATGAGGACAATAGTCCGAATAATGTAAATAGTGTACATAATACCTTATCTGAGAAATATAGACAGATACTGAAAGGTCGAAACGTTGTAATAAATATGGCGACAAGGATGAGGACAATAGTCCGAATAATGTAAATAGTGTACATAATACCTTATCTGAGAAATATAGACAGATACTGAAAGGCCGAAACGTTGTAATAAATATGGCGACAAAGATGAGGACAATAGTCCGAATAATGTAAATAGTGTACATAATACCTTATCTGAGAAATATAGACAGATACTGAAAGGTCGAAACGTTGTAATAAATATGGCGACAAAGATGAGGACAATAGTCCGAATAATGTAAATAGTGTACATAATACCTTATCTCAGAAATATAGACAGATACTGAAAGGTCGAAACGTTGTAATAAATATGGCGACAAAGATGAGGACAATAGTCCGAATAATGTAAATAGTGTACATAATACCTTATCTGAGAAATATAGACAGATACTGAAAGGTCGAAACGTTGTAATAAATATGGCGACAAAGATGAGGACAATAGTCCGAATAATGTAAATAGTGTACATAATAACTTATCTCAGAAATATAGACAGGTACTTATTTTAATACTTCCTTTATTAATACTTCTGATGAATCATTGAATAATGCATTCACCATCCTTGTTTATGACTTCCTGAAAATAATGCACTTGTTTCACAATAAATCGAAGATAAAAATCACTCGGTCTTTTATTCAAAAATTACATCAAACCACGTTTAAATTCAACATTGTTGTTGAAAGATGCTCCCTTCAAATTTTTAGAAAGCGATCGAGAAAAGTTGAGTTGTCTGCAGGGGCTCAATCTGGAGAATATACTGGGTGCATCAGGACCTCTCAGCCGAGTTTTTTAATTGCATATTTGGTCATGTTAACGATGTCGGTGCGAATATTGTCATGTTGTGTAATCACACCTTATCACCTGTCAAGTCTTTTCAGATGAATTGCCTCTTTGAGGCTCTGCTCATTTGTTCAACATAAAGCTTAACTTTGGCCGTTTGGTGCTGTTGATGCATTTCATATCATTCCATCGATAATGATGTCATATCCGTATAGAATACAAATGTCTCCACTAGCTTTGGAAGCTTTGTGACTTTGATTAAATGAAAAGACATGTCGAACTTGCTTATTCTTGTCTACTTAGCTTTCCATCTCAAATGGGCTTTTAAACTGAAATATAGTTTCAATAAAGTTAGACATCAGTTCCACAGGATGATTGGTTATTAAGAAGCAAAAATGCTACGAAACGTATTTCTTTGAGATTATTCGCAGAAGATGAAAACGAAATGTATGCAACAACCTAATACTTAAGGAAGAATTAAAGTTTAATTTGCTTCTAGAGTGTGTGGAGACAATCGTTTTTTTGTTTTTTTTTAATCGCTACATTCTACAAGAATGCTCTTTTCTAGTATTTACAAAAGGGTAAAACAAAAACCTAATTTTTAGACAATGGCATTGTATTCTGCAATTCCATGACAGGACGAACCCGAGAGTGCAGGTTTGAAGGCGATTACTTCCAGCTGTTCCCCAGCACCAACAGAGTACAGCAACGATGCGTTCTGGCTCTCACCCTGTTCAGCATGGTATTTCCCGCCATACTGACGGATGCCTTCCGAGAGGGAGACATCGGTGTATGTCTCCGCTACCGTACCGACGCTAACTCTTCAACTCTCGGAGATTGCAGACGAAGACAAAATGCAAAAAGATACGGCCCGTGACTTCCTGTTCGCTGACGAGTGCGCGCTCAAAGCCAGTATCCAGTATGACATGCAAAGCAGCGTGGACCTATTTTCTAAAGCCTGCAAAAACTTCGGCCTCACTATCTTACTTATTATAAAACGCAAATTGTGTGTGTGTGGGTGTGTGTCTATACGTTTATATATTGGATCGGATTTCATACATTTTTCAACCGATTTCAACAAAACTTCACAGGACTACGTAACATTACCTTGCGGTGGTTCTAACAGCATCAAAACTTGGAAAAACACAATTGTTTTTGAACAAAATCAATTTGAAAACACGATTAAGAGGCATCACGAGAATGAAAGGGGGACAACTCATATCGAGTTATACTTACTATAAAACCCAAGTTGTTTGTGTGTGTGTGTGTGTGTGTGTTCGTTTATATATGGGATCGGATTTCCTACATTTTTCAACCGATTTAAACAAAACTTCACTTTTTTTTGGCAGGTAGTGTTTCTTATTGTCTTGCACACTTTTTTCTTTATTTTTACATACAGAATGCTTTAAAATTCCATTTACAAGACAATTGTTTATAATAAAATTCTATTCAATCGGTAGACTCATAACAATTGAAAACAATGTTTTTGTTTGAGTTTGGGTTTGACCAATTCATAAAAAAAAAGAAAAAAGAAGTCTTTATGATGATCGATACTTGATCTATCTCTTACTGTTACATCCCCGGGCAACGCCGGGCTCTACTCCTAGTTACTACTAAGAAGACCGAATTCCTACACCAACCTGCACCTGTGGCTCCTTATATTCAGTCTCACATTACTGTCAACGGTCAGAGACTAGCAGTTGCAGACAAGTTCGTCTACCTTTTTTTTCTCTCACACCCAGCTAACTTCGATGAGGAAGTGGCCTACAGAAACGCCAGAGCCGGCGCGGCCTTCGGCAACCTGAAGGATAAAGTGTAGAAGCGACGTGGACTGAGCCTTAACACCAAGCTCAAAGTGTACAAAGAAGTAGTCCTACCATGTCTGCTCTATGCGTGCAAGATGTGGACAGTCTACAGCTTGCATGCTAATCAGCTAGATGCTTTCCGCATTAGATGTTTAAAGACCTTGCTCCGAGGCAGCAGGACAGAGAGATTCCGTGTCATTCTACTGCGCTATCAGCTGCGGTGGGCTAGCGATGTCCGTCGCATGGACTACTGTCGCCTCCCAAAGAAATGGCTCTATGGCGAGCTATCCACTCGGTAAACTAAAGGAACGTTACAAAAACACGCTGAGGGGGTCTCTCAAGCTTAGTTGCATTCCCCATTCCTGCTGACGACCGTGACGTATGGCGCTTCCTTGTAAGGACCAGAGTATCTGACTTTGAATAGAAAAGAATAAAAGACAAAGAAAAAGGAGACGCCAGAAAATGAAAGATCAAGAAGTCACCGCCTTCCGGCTTGGTTCAGTCCCCAGCATTCCATGTCACAATTGCAATTGGATTTTCAGGGCAATGATCGAATCCATTAGACATTCCCCCAATTGAATCGAAGTCAAGCTAATCTCCGCATGCAAAGGACAAAAAATAAAGAAAAATGCTTCATAAAATATACTTAAACAGTCATTATTAAATCTCTTGTTGAATATATCACGAAAACTTGCCAGAGAAGTTTCATTAAAAAATAATTACTATATTTGCTAAACTATACAACAATTTATATTTAATAGTAAATAACTCTTCAGCGTCGAGGTAAACATTAACAGGTAATCTTTCACTTACGCGGTGTAAAATAATGTCAAAATTCTGCTTCCCTTAAAAGGTGTTAAATAAACAGTTCTGTTTCAGCCTTGTCATGGGATAGACCAAATACCGTACAGTCAGACATCAATCCGAATCGCTTACATGAAGAAAAGCTATTTTGCAAGAATGTTAACGCATATTGGAGCTCGGCGGTCATCTTAGGGAGCCTTTAACTGGGCTGCGTTCGTTACCACAATGGCAACTCATTAGAAAGCGCTTACATTGCAACCATTGCATCCAGATGGTTATCGCTGGTATTGCAAATGATGCAAACATCTTCAAAGTGCCAAAGATGATTCATTTTATGCTAACAGCCGGTTAAAAATAAAGCAGCCGATATGTTATGTCCATTGCTGGAGCTGACACGAGAGGACATCCAGCATGAAGCACGCATAAGCAACAGTAGGAAAACGCTTGTTGCTTGGGTCATCCAATTTTAGGATGTATGCGAAATGGAAATTGAAGACAAATACTCAATGATCGGCCCTATAAAAGAAGACGTCACGCCAACTGTTATATAAATAGACGAGACAAAATATATACTTTGGTCTTATTGATTTTACACCGTTCAGGGAATATCAGTTTATTTTAAGCCGCTTAAGTGAAAGATTACCGATTAAACTTCCAGATATCTCAAATTTGCATAGAATAGCCAGAATATATTTTAACCATTTTGGGAAAGAGAAACGATCATATACATTATCAAATGTATTTTTACAGCACCAATTAGTAACGCAATAGTCTCATAGTTGAATGAAACCAGGTTTCTTGACACACAGTTGCCGATTTGTCAAGAAAGGGATTAGTTCATAATATTGGCCTAAGACGGAGATATTCGGAAGCTGTCGATGGCTGTGTTCCTTGTCATTTCAATACTTGTTGCATTTGCTGAAACCTGTCTATATTTCTGAGATAAGATATTATGTACACCAATTACATTATTCGGACTATTGTCCTCATCTTTGTCGACATATTTATTACAACGTTTCGGCCGTTGTACGCTCCGGTCTTCTTTAAATGATTGGAATCTCGAACTGAAACCTTTATTTCGCTCACTGGGGTAGACTGTTCTAGTTCCACGTGCCATGTTTAATGGATATCAGTTATCAGTTATCCTCCTGTTAATTCCCCTCTCTAAGTTCTCCACTGCCTTAACCGGGTATTGAACTCACACACTTTGGGTCCTGTCACTGAATTTAACTAACGCCTTTATCCATTGTACACTTGAGGACATCTGTGTATGAATTTTTGGGTATTATAAACCTAACGTCTTAAGCAACTTTTTTTTTTATCAGTGCTCATATTGCAATTTTTGCTGTTTTCATTATATATTTTTACCAAACCTCATATTGAAATTTATATTGTTATTATCGCTTTACTCTGGCACTCCTTATTCCTGGTTCTCATATTGTATTCATTTCCGTGCTTAGGAAATTTATGACGAGAAAGATAAGGACAATAGTCCGAATAATGTAAATAATGTACCTCATCTCAGAAATATAGAGTTTTACTATGTTAGATAAAATTTTAAAACTTAAAGTAAAATAAAATAAAACAAATTAAAAAAAATCCAAATAAATAAGTAAACAAATTAAATAAATAACATATTGACAAACCCCGAATGTTCACACAGCATTAATAAATGTAAGGATAATAATAAAAACAACAAATAAAATAGTCATTAATAATCAATAATGAGTAAAAAAAAATGTTAAGAAATAACTCTATAAAATAGCTTCAAATAACCGGATTCAGATATACAATCATTCTTACCCAATAGCATCGAGAATAATTCACAACGTAATCGGTAACACAACCGTTAGGATAATACAATAGAACTTCTATAAACACAATGCACCATTGGCCAGCATATATAAATAGTTGAGACAAAGCACAACACACATGGCCTGAAGATTGCTTTTAAGCATGAAACAGAATGTCGACGCTGAATGTGGACCTCAATTTCTACTCACACACACACACACACACACACACACACACACACACACACATATATATATATATATATATATATATATATATATACAAAATTTTAGTTACATACCATTATACCAGTGCGACTACAAAATCGCTGAAAAAAGGCGGATTAATAAGAAAAACATTTTCATCAACAATTTCAAAGCCATAATTAATTCATTGCATAAAAAGATTCTGCTAAATTCCCCTTGCTATAAACGACATATATAGCCAGTTACGCCCCTTGATTTTCCTTTTCTTTATTTGTTCAAAACATAAGCATCAACACGTGGAGATAGAAACAGTTAAAAACTTTTTGAAAGGCTAAGCGAAACCGGTTAAAGTAAAAAAAAAATACAAAAGCACAACAATAAATTATTTTCCTAAGTAAAAAACACTGAAAATGCAATTGTAAATAACAGTTTTAATTTTAATTCTTCTCTATAAAAATTCATATATTATTAATAAATATCACTATATTAAATGCCTTTTTTCCAACTCTCTTTTAAGTCTGTACAAATTTTTTACAAAATCTTTCTAACAATTTTATATATATATATATATATATATATATATATATATATGGGGGTACAATAAAGTAAAATCCTGTACAATGTACTAAGTAAATACAAGGTTACTGAATAAGAAGCAAGAGGCAATATTATAAGAGGCTATAAAGGGAAGATAACGATTAACACAGAGACTTGAACAGGTTAAGATTGCAGTAATCAGGGAAGCATCCTCTTGGGATTCGGCTCCACAATGTAGTAGTTCAAGTGAAGAAGCTCTTCATCTGCAACGTATACCTCACCAATGAAATACAAAGGGAATTTCGATTCTTATTTCATTCATTCACTCATATTTGGGCTTTCCCTTTACTAAGTATTTATTCTTATTCTCTCTTTCCTTTTTTTTCTTTCTCTCTTTTAATATCTCTTTATCCTTTCAGTCAAATAATAATTCCTTTTTTCATTCATATTTTCCTTTTTTCTCTTTCTTATTTATGTATTATTTAATTTTGAATCTTTGATTTCCTTTTTTCTTTTTTTTCTTTTTTCTTTTTCTTTCTTTCTTTTTCCTTTCATTTCTTTCTTTCTTTTTTCTTTCTTTCTTTTTTCTTTCTTTCTTTCTTTCCTTCTTTTTTTCGCTTTTGCATTTATTGTTGATTAATTTTCTTTCCTTTCAACCATGACTTTTTATTGTATTTTCCAGTTATGGCTTTTCATTCATTCTTTCGAATGTTTTCTCTTTTTTCGTTTTATTTACACTTTTATTATTCATTGTTTTTCATTTTATTTTCTTTCTTCTTTTTTTCATTCCTTTTTTATTAAAAAAAACTTCTTACCTTTTAGAATAAATTTCATTAAATTTCCCCTTATTTTCCTTCCAAGACGCGATGTATTTTTACCATTACTACACTAACAACTTCCACCCTCCTCCTATTCTTTCCGTCTATTCATCAAATTCTTTTTTATTTTTCTCGATAATGTCCACTTCTTTTTTTCTCTGTACACCATTTTACGTTTGACCACTCGAAAAAAAATAGTTCCCACTTTTTTGATTATTCAAAAAGATATTAATTTATTCTAGTATAGAAATAAAACCCGATGCACAAATGCGGCGTGATTAGCCGCAATAAATCTCGTACAAGTCTCGTCTTGGCAATAAGACTGAAACGCGGGGATCTTTCTTCAGAAAAAAAATTTAACATAAATAAATAGATAGATCAATAACAGAAATGATCGATGTGCTGTTTCCTCAATTGTTAAAATACCAGTCATTTATTTTCTATTTTTTAAGTATCTCGTAATAAGAAATTATAGATCTTATTTGCGAAGACGTCAAAATTCTAAACAGTATTTAACTATGGAAGAAAAGAAAATTATTTCTGGGAAATCAAAATTTATGAAGATTAATTTGAATTTTCCACCTGGAAAACAATTGTACAATTGTAATCTCGCCAAGGAGATATTAGAAATTACATTTGAAATATTACATTGTAAGATTACTTTCAATATCTAATGTGAAAATGTTCCCTTTCTTTTTACAAGCTGAACTGTCTATGTATACACCCATACGCACACGTACATAAACACACATATATATATATATATATATATATATATATATATATATATATATATATATATATATATATATATATATTCACGGATGTAAATTTCTATATACCGTGTGTAACTGCAAAATTGTCCAAATCGAGTAAAAGCAAAATTGTCCATTTGTTAAATTAAGATTTGAACTGGAATTCTCCGAAGGTTCCATAACCCTGCTGGACACATCTTTGAGAAATAAGAATATATAATTACTCTCTAAGCTTCACAAAATAATCAAGACGAAATCGATCATAAACGAAAATGACATGTTTATCATTAATTAATCAAAGCTAAGGATCGGAACTTCACGAAGGGTTGATATAGAGTTAAAATATTATGCATATTATTTCAGGATAATTTTCCAACTTATTCAAGATGATCTTCGTCCTCTCTACTCTTCTGATTGCTGTCCTGGAAGTAACAAAGCACTTTAGACGTTTCATGTAAGATTTAATTTAAGTATTTTTCCACCTGAGTAAAATAACGTCTTATGGATTGTGTTGGATCTTTTCTAATCGATCTCTTTAGTTCTAAGGCGAAATGATGATTCCTATTCCGATATTCCTGATCCGGTTCTTCTCTCTACTGTTCCTTCTTTTTTAAACTTATTCACCGTTCTCTTGATGGTTCTTGAATGGACTTTGAAGATGAAAGCCAGAGTATGAATGTTGGTACTATTAGTGAAGGCCTGAATGATCTTTTTCTTCTCACCATTGCTCATTTGGAAAGACAGTGAGTCTGACACAAAACGATTATAACCTCTTCTCTTTCTAGCTGAATACTCTAAGGGTTTTTCAATGATTCTTAATACAAATCGTGTCAAGAAAAATTAAAAATCGAATCCGAAAACCTGGAAAAAAGAAAATCAATTAATTTAGTGTTTTTTTTTTTGTTTTTTTTTCAGATATTGAACATTTTGTGAAATGGACACTTATGCTGTTACAGCCAGTATATATTCTACACTGGTAAAATATAGGAAAACGAAGTTGAAAATGCAACTAAATACTAAGAATATTTATTTGGTTTAACTCTATGTTTTCACGGTTCTATGATTTTCAAAGATTGTAAAGGAATAGTGAGAAAGGTGACTTTACATATATATATATATATATATATGACACGCATCGACAGGCAGCCGCGATACACAATACGACAAAACCATACGCCTCACTATTGCTGAGGAATAAGGAAGAAGTTAGCTGCAAAGCAGTGAATAAAAACAAAAACCATAATAAACAGGTTCTGCTATAAAACACATATACACACATATGTTTTGAACAATAAAAATTATTAAAAATGTTAAATTTTCAGAGACACTTGGTTGTATATTAATATTGTTTGTATTATTAGTATTATTACAATTAGGTTCCTCGACTAGCTTCAGCCCGCATGGTCATCATCAGGAGAAAATTTCCTGCTTGCTAATAGCAGTGAACTACAGGAGTGAATGAACTCTTTCTGAAGAACGTGAACTTTATCTGTAGTTTTCATTTGTTTTTATATAAAGAGAGACAGATAGACAGACTGAAATACATGTAAAAAAGAAAGTTTTTTTTTAAATATATTCCACGGTGGTAAACATATGGGAAAAAGAGAATTTAAGAATATTTATTAAGAGTGACTTTACCTTTCACAATTGCATCATTATTCAAATTAAATTGAGATGGAGATAAGTGTGTCGTTGCCATGATATGTCTTGCGTCTGTCTGGCGACGCAAGACATATCATGGCAAAGCCATACATTTAATCTCAATTTAAGACTTCAGTTGCATTTTCCTATACACACACACACACACACACATACATACATACATATATATATATATATATATATAACTTAACGATCAAATGCAGATCAAATATGGAGGGGACTCCGACAGGCTGATAAAATAACAGGACAAATTGAAAAATTATATATATTTCGCATGTATTTTTTCTCAATCCCTGAAATTATAATATATTATATATATATATAATATATATGCATGTATGTTTTTTCTATTTAAGTACGCACACATACAGAGAATATCGAACTTGACCCTCTAATTAATAGCTTTTATCATGGTTCCTGAATATGCTGATAGTAACTGCGAGTCTAGACTACACGGATCGTAAAAAGGGAGAGCCATAACTGCGTAGTAATAAATAAAGTCAAAACAAGTTAACCAGCACGACAAGGACAACCTATTCCCGTTGATTAAATACAGGTTTCAATTTGATATTTCCTGAAAGTTTTGCGGGTCGATAATGTAACACTTCTAATGGGTTCAACGTCTGAAAGTTTGTGATGATAACACAGATAATGGCAAATACAAATAATGTAAATATTTTACCCCCTTCAAAGGATTAAACTCCGGGCCGAAGATAAATGATATGGAGTTACCGTCAACAACGAAATTATTTGTATACAAATCAATTTTGAATATTTTTATCCATTTCTCATAATCTAATGATCGTATGATATTTGTTTTTTTATATGATGAGCTCTGAAAAGGAATATAAAACTTAATTTTCAGAATAGTAGCTTAAGAAATTCGACAGGCGAATTATGCAAAATAGGAAAAGACAAATTTATTCATACAGTATGAAAAATAGAAAACATCGAACAATTTTCACAATATTAATAGTCAATAGCATAAACCCTCATCTTTATAACTTGCTGCAATCGTTTTCTAAATTTTTTGACGATATTTGAAAAAGTCTTTTTTGGAATTTCCTCCATTCTTCAATGGTTACACGTTCTAATTCCTGAATGGTTTTTGATGCCCGACGATTTATTCGAACTTTCAATTCTTGCCATAGATTTTCAAAAGGATTCAGTCAGGACTCCTTGAAGACCATGACAGAAGTGTAATCTTCTTTATCTGAAGCGACTGATTTAGATGTATGCATGGGATTATTATCTTGTTGGAAAGTAAATTGTCGACCTAGATGAAGATTTTGCGCTGATAATTGTAGATTTTTATCCAGAATTAAAAATTGATGGGTATACGTATAATTTCGTCGGTGACTGCATATATTCGAAATTGTTAACCCGTTGTCAACGACAGCTGTCACTAGTTTTATTAAACTGATCTTGTCATCAATGTTACAAAACATTTAATAATAAAATCTTTAAGAAATTTCTGCAATAACATTAAAGGAAGCGTATTTGGAGACATGTCTAGACGAGCTCGCGTATGACTATGTGGCAGCTTAGCCCAGCAATCCACTGAGTGAGGTCAGTCCTGAAAAACTATATATATATGTATCAGCGATGGGTGAATTGTCGCCATTTATATTTTTAATTTCACGCATGCGCGTTGTTTTTATTTTATTTTATCGACTGTACAGTGTAGCTGGGTCAGTTGGGCACCGTCTGTAAGAAAAAGATCACCATGACGCAATTCACTCCGCCATAAATTTGTAAACGGCATGCTGTACTGCTTGTCATCTTTACCAGAATCTCATATACGAACATGAGTGTTTAGGTTTCAATATGAAGACAGTATAGAGAATTCGGAAAGAGAACGGTGATTACGAAGGTACAGCAAGTTGGAAATCACACACCGATTGTTTTGATAAGGAAAGAACACCCGGATTTTTTGGTGAGGACCTCAGACTCAACACAGAGGCCTACATCAAGATCCTTGAGGAGGTAATGCTGCTCTGGGTCAAGACTATAGCTGCTGGAAGACACTGTGTTTGGAAACAGGGCTCTGCACCATGCATCACATGTAGAAGTATCCAGTCATGGCTAGCAGACGATTTGTGCGACCACATCACCCCTTACATCTGACCACATAACTCCTCAGACTGCAATATATATATATATATATATACATATATATATATATATATATATATATATATATATATATATAGTTTATGCAAAACTAGGTAATCCGTATGGGTAGAACCCAAGGAGGATGATATCCAGAGAGCTCAATGTAAATTCAGAGCAAAAGTTTGAATAAAAACAGATCCTTAAAGGTTCCATATAATAAGTTATTTCACCATAACCCCTTTAACAGGGCTCTGGATCATCAGACTTTACTTCCAAAGGTTGAAATGAAAAAAAAAATTCAACTTTTGGAAGTAAAGTCTGATGATCCAGAGCCCTTTAAAAGGGTTGTGATGAAATAACTTATTACATGGAACCTTAAAGTGATCTGTTTTTATTCAATATATACGAGGCAGAAAAGGAAAAGAAAGAAAAGAAGGCAGAAAGAAAGGCGAGACGAATCGTGGGTGATAAGCAAACACACACACGGCTAAGAGACAATGAATATATTGATAAGTAACAAATGGCGAAAGGGTGTCATTACAATGACAGGGAAATTCTGAGTAAAAAGAAAGGGAAAGAAAGAAAGAATCAGATGTGTTTTGATAACGGCAGTGTTATCCAGGAGTACGTAAACAAACTGCTGGTCGACTGGCCAAAGAAAAATTCAAATGAAAATGTTATTTCGATAAGTGACGAAAAACAAGAAAACTAAAAATGACTTTGGACAGATATGGAAAAATTAATCGCGACACACACGAAGTAACCACACTGACCGATTTTCTTGCCGCAGAACATATTTATGCCTGCGATAATAAAGTTGTGTTATCAAGAAATGTTCGCCAAAGAAAAGTCCAATTGAAAACGTTAATCTTGATAATTGACAAAACACAGGTGTAACTACTGGGCTTTGGGTAGATATGTAAAAATTAATCGCGACACACACGAAGTAACTCCACTGACCGATTTTCTTGCCGCAGGACATCTTTGGCCTGCGATAATAAAATTATGTTATCAGAAATATGTACCGGAGGAAAATGAATGGCGACCCAGAAGTGTTTTTTCTTCTTTCTTCGAGGTGACAGACTGACTGAAACTTTGGAGATGTTTCTTTTTTTGAGGCCGTGTTAAGAAGACCACCCATTCTGATAATTAGCGATAAAATACCTGACAAAAACCACGTGTAGAACAAGAGTTATATTGTCCCGTTTGCGGCTAAGGAAATGATAACGGCGATTAAAAGGAAGAGAGGGAAAAGAAGGGATAATTTTTTTTTAGTTAAACAAGATTTTTTTTCTTCCTGAAACAAAGCCGCGGATTCGTCCACGCCCGACTAAGACATCATTGGTCAAGTGGTGATCACGTGACGCACGAAGGAGGAGGAAAGATAATTTTTTTTAGTTAAGCAAGATATTTTTTTTCAGAAACAAAGCCGCGGATTCGTCCACGCCCGACTAAGACTTCATTGGTCGAGTGGTGATCACGTGGCGCACGAAGGAGGCTGTCAAACGCCTCATCCAGAGTATAGGTATGAGAAGCTGCTACGAAGAAGTGGGGAGGGCAGTTCACGCCCTCTGAAGTATGGTGAAAAGGTGGGAGTGAGAAAAGGTTCCCAAAAATGGAAAAGAGTGGAAAATCCCTAACCAGAAATAAAAGAGGTGGATATGTATTTAGAATTATCGAGGAACCCACGACGCCGACAGACCCACCCCGGTTTTGGTCGGCGTCCATAAAAGCGAAGCCCCTACGAGCAGAAATCAGTGCGGGCTCCAGCAGTTTCCAGAGTTGAGTTCCAGTGAGTTCAGCTGACCAAGATTCACGCAAATTCCGGACTCCTCTTCAACCCAAGAACAATTATTTTGAAGAGCGACTTAGATCCAGACCACCGAAATAAGTTTTTTTTATACTTTCGTCCAAAGGCACACCAAAACACCAATTTCTTAGAGAGCAAACAACTTGAAGCGTTAAAACTTGCCTAACGGAAAACGACGTGTCACAATCCACAGAACGGGTCGTGAGATAGATGCAGTCCTATGTATCGAACAACTAGACATAAAGTTTGTTACCTTTTTCTTTGATATCTTGAACTTTTTGAGTTTTCATTTTATTTTTTTTTATGCATATTTGTGTAGTATCACCCCCGTTGAACTCGGTTTGCATTACGGCCCCAAGCACTGTTTGATCTCATCTGCCTAAGATCAATTCACAACGTGGGTAGGCAGACTGGAGATCAATGCAGTTACCTTGGTAACCAGGCGTTGGAAGCGAGTTGGGAACGGCGAGGCTGATATCAAATCTAACCAGATTCCCACCCGAATCACCAAAAGGTTAGAACGTCACATTTCGGTGCCGCGACCAATACCAAGCCAGTTGGTCGTCACAGGACGAGACAACACGACTGACGCAACAGGCGGACGTCACGTTTGGAGCAACGACACCCGAACGGAGCAGTGAGGAGCGAACAGCTGGCGCCGCGGCGAGGACGTCACAATTGGTGCTGTTTGGGGACGTCACAACTGGTGCCGTGGTAGATCAGGATAGAACGTCACAGTTGGCGCTTCGACCAGGGGACGACATCACATCTGGTGCCGTGACCATAGGATAGGACCCTGGAGCGGCCACGTCACACAAGGCTGAGACTGTACCTCTTTTAAGGTTTTATTATATTTTCTTTGTATGGAACAAGTTTTTTCTTTTTTTTTTGGTGGATTTAATGACAGCAGAAATTTTTCATTTGTCTTTAGTGTAGACATTTAATTTGTTTTAACATCTTCAAGGAATTTAATTATACTAAGCACGCAGAACCAACAAAATTTTGCACAATTTCTACAATCACTAAGCACAGAACAGAAAATATACCCAAAAAATATATAGTAAAATAATTAAATAATGGCCTTGTAATGTATTAAAGATAGCTTGCTACCTAAATATGCATATATATATATATATATATATATATATATATATATATATATATATATATATATATATATATGTGTGTGTTTTAAAAAAATCACAGATGACCGACAATCTTTTAGTGTGTAACTCAGTGTACCTATCTGAACTCAGTGTACCTATCTGAACCATTTCTCTAAGAGCAGTTTTGATTGTTTCACTTACTGTTCTGTATTTGAATAATTTCTAAAGGCACTGAGCCCTTCAATTATTTTCTGTATTTTTATTTATTTTTATGGTTTATTTCCCTTGTTTTGTTTGTTTTCTTGTTTTTTTATTTCCGTTTGTTTTTCCGTGTTTTTCCTTTGGCAGATATATTGTTGGTCAGGTTGTTTTTTGAAGCGTTGACAACAGCTTGGTTTATTTTACACACACGCACACACACACACTGACACACACACACGCACACAAACACACACACACCCACACAAACACACACCCACACACACATATAGTGTTGCATAACATTTGAGATATAAATATTTCAGCAACTTCGTAATCTACGTAAATTAAAGTATGCAGGTTTATTGTTGAGCAAAATAAGATTTGTTCATCAATATTTTATTGGCAATTTCAAAGGTATGTGATGAATGATTTCACAAGTTTTCAAGACCCTCATATGCTTAATTCTGGAGATTTTTACCTCGCCCCAAATGCATACAATATGCTTGTTGAGTTGATTCGTATGAAATGTGCCCTTATCACTGAAAACAAGACTTTCTTCAACTTCGTTCTCTCAAGGTTGTCTTGCATATCGACATAGCATGCGCGTTTACTTGTCGTCTGTCATTAACACCTGAGCGATCTGCAGATTGTAAGCTGTCATTCGCCTTCAGTTGCGAAAAGCCAAACTATCGTTGGTGGAGGATTATTACCATTTGTTTGAATTTTTCATCTTATATATTTATCACGTTCATATAGAACTTAATTCTTTTTTTTTTATATATATATCTTCCTTCATTATTTAGTCGGGGGATGGCTTTCCACAGTTTCTTCTTCACACATAAGTGTGAACTAGCTTGACTCTGCGAAGGGGATTAGAATAAATTCTCGTTTGCCTTCTCACTTTAGAAGTCGGTGCTTTCTTCCTCTTAAACTAGATGTCACCACTGTTTGGAATCTACTCTTCTCTGCTATTTACTCCATAGCTGGGGGGGGGAGATAGATAAGATGGATGCCTTCACCAAGGTTAGGAGAAAAGAGTAAATATAATAGACTAAAATGAAATTTGAACTCCATTGTGTACATTCATGTATTTTTCACGACAATGACCGACATGTTTATTTATTGAGTGATTCGTTATCTAGGACTAACCAGCACTTTGCAAGTTATTTCGAGCCAGAAAATATTTTAGATTGCAAGAATTTTATTTTGTTTTACTGAGAAAATAATGATTTAATGATACAAGTATTAGAAATTAACCCATAGGTGGGGAAGACAAGGGGCGGATTTATACCTTTCACAGGGGTATTTGCCCGGAAGCGAATATAGCAAACCCGACGGGAATATTGGAATTAATAATTCCAAGCCATTATGCATTATACCACCTGCACCTGGTATTGTCAAGCGGTTACCCACCTAGGTACTGACCAGAGTCGACGTTGCTTAACTTCTATTTCTCATTCTCAGCCATTATCTATTACACCAGACGCATATCCAAGATTACAGCGCTTGATATCCCCAAACGTTCACCCATCTAGGTAATGACCAACCAGGCTCGACGTTGCTTAACTTCGGTGATAGTACGGGAAATCGACTCTCCGATTAGCAATTGCGAGCCATTATCTATTAACCCTCCAGCACATCCAAGTAAACAGGATCAGGAATTCCCAAGCAGTTACTCATCTATATACTTAGGTACTGACCAAACTTGCTTAACTTCATTAGTCCTACGGCAACTCGACTCTCCGATTAACAATTGCAAGCCATTATCCATTACACCAAAGGAACATTCAATAACAGCATCTGGTATTTCCAAGCGGTTTCCCCATCTAGGCTCTGACCAGACTCGACGTTGCATAACCTCTATGTTCATACGGCAATTCGACTCTCTGATTAAAAAATTACAAGCAATTATACCACCTGCACATCCAACCTTACAGTACCTGGTATTGCCAAGGGCGGTCACCTATTTAGGTTGGTGACCAGGCTCGGCGTTGCTTAAGTTCTATTTTCATTCTCAGCCATTATCCATTACACCAGCCGGACATCCAAGCTTACAGCGCCTGGTATCCCCAAGCGGTCACGCATCTAGGTATTGACCAGGTTCGACGTTGCTTAACTTCTATTTGTCGTTCTCAGCCATTAAACATTACACCAGCCGCGCATCCAAAATTTTACATCACCTGGTATCCCCAAGCGGTCAACCATCTAGGTATTGACCAGGCTCGACGTTGCTTAACTTCTATTTGTCGTTCTCAGCCATTAAACATTACACCAGCCGCACATCTAAGCTTTACATCATCTGCTATCACCAGACTCGGCGTCCATTAATTTCGGTGATTGTAACGTAATCGGTGTTTCACCCTGATGTGACCGCAAATCCCCGGATATTTATTAGTCATAGTAGATTCTATTTTATATTAATTATAATTCTGTCAACTTTGCTTACAACAGAATCTGTTTACTTTGTGTTTGTAGTTATCTCGGTCGCCATCTTTACTTACATAATTATGGAGTTTTGTAAAATCCTTTCTATTTGCTAATCGACGACAGAGTCGGGAAAGCCATTATTTGTAGTAGTTTGTTCATTTCAATAAACAAAAGAAGAAAAATGTGTATAAATATACATGTTGCGTCGGATATTAGAGAACACATCTTTAGACAAACATGAATGATCAGTTTTGACTCAAATTTTTTTTTTTCTTTTTCCCCATCCCCGCCAGGGACACTTTGACTTTACCGTATTAAATGCAGAAAGATATGGCATTCCTGTTGCTTTTGTCGTCAACCCATTGTTTAGACATTGTAACCTTCTTAAATGTCCTCAGGTTCTTCATGTTTAAGATAAGAAAAGATCTCTCGGCTTATTGGTAAAAATGTTGCTTCAGTAACCTGAAGAAAAAAATAATTCTTGTCTGACATCGTCATGAATGTGGAATTCATCGGCGAGAAACACAAAAATCAAGACGAGTCATTTCCAATCAACTCCAGGTTTCTGAGACAAAGATCATATGCCTAAAGTTATCAAATACAAAGGCTGCATTATGAGAGAGGAAGTTTATATCAAATAATACTCGGCAAAATTGGGTGATCTCGTCCTAGCATCTGTTATAAAATATCGAGATAATATTTATTTCGTCTCCGAGGTGCCATGATTTAATCTAAATGCTAAAGTTACGTCTGAGACGTTGTTGAGATAGAGATCAACATGCATGTTCACATCACCAAAGGACTTACTGAAGGCTGCTATCGTAGACGCGTCATGATTAATATGAATAAGGAACGCCTGGAGAACGCTTATAAGCTTTTTAGAAGTGCTATTGAAGCCTTAATGGAATCTGATAGTTTATGTATTGTGTGCAGATGTAGGAACAAAATTCTGTAAAAATATATATTGTTTTCATCTTCTTTTACAAGGCTTTCTACTAATTCCATTGCATATGCCTCTAATTTCTTTGCAGGTCTCTCTCCTAATTTACCGTATATACTCGAGTATCAGTCGATTTTTGCGGAACCAATTTTGTAGCTAATTTTAAGGGGGTTGCATCATACATGAGATATAAAATTAGCGTATGCGCTGCTGGCCCTGGCTATGTCATTGACCAAACTCGATATCCATTTACTGTGTTCAAATGAAATTCAAAATTAGATCGCCAAAGTTCGCATGATACGCGAGTATATACGATAGATTAAATAAAAATTCGCTCTCAAATATCGGACGGACTCTGTATGCTTTCACATATTCACGTGGATAATTATAACATGACTGGTAAATGTGACATTATTTCTTTTCAGATACGTCGTCATGTGAAACTAAAGTTAGTCACGTAACACGTCAGCATATAAGCCACTCATAATTAGAAAAAAGAAAAAAAAAACTCTGTCATTTTCGACCTTGAGAGGCGAACATGACAATACATGGCAGTAAGGTGGGATTTAATTTCGATGACTGACTCTCAATCTACCTTTGTCACACACACACATACGCGGCCGTGTACATTCTGGATCCACTAAAAGATGTCCTCTAAGAACATGTTCTCTTTTGTTACGCTTTGTTTCGTCGTCTTCTATACTTCAAATTTTCCTGTTTTTGGATATCTTTGAAGGTCTCTGGGTTCACTCTCCTTCCCGTTCTTTTGAGCTGAAGTAATTACCTGTTAACAGCAGTAATTACCTGTTAGACGAGTTGATGTAATTAATATTTCGATTAGGATAATTACCTAAATTTTGATGATCGCAATCACTACAGTTAATTGTTTAGAAAATCCTATACTATTTTTATTGACTAGGTTTAGCTTAGTTTGGCAAAAGGCCCCACGAATAGAGCACCCACTAGCGAGACTTGCCACCTAAAGTTTTCATAAGGGTAGTCTGATTTCACTCAATTAAGATATCAGCTGAGAGCAACCTTTTTCGCGAATGATTTGTTTTCTCTGACAAATGATTTTTTTTTTCTGAAGACGCCATCGACTTTTTTTCTTAGACATTTCAGCACATAAAGCATTAGCACGAAAGTGAAAGATTCTTTCTTTTTTCTATTTTTCCATACACAATGGGGCTGTTAGCTTAGAAATCTTCGTAAACATGTCATTTCCATTATATCAGCCGATAAAACCCATTCGCATGCCATAACAACAATATTTGTACTTTAAGTTGTCTGTGATTTGGTGAATGATTTTCTTTCATGATTACACATAATTCCTTTTCATATATTCTTCTTCTTTTATGACACGTATCCCGTTAGGTTGTGAATCATTACCCTCACTACGTCTTATCTATTGATTCTGTAAGAAACTTTTGACGGTTTACTGTCTCCTTTTACTCTGTTATCCATACACATTGGTTATAAGCAGCCAATAGTTATAGGAGTATTAGGAATAAGTAAGACGAATATCTGATATGCATTATTAAAATCTATATTTATCTTAAATACAAAAAAAAATTGTAAATATATATTACTCATATATTTAAAAAAATATTGCAATAATTTCTTAAGGGAAAGCCTTTATTTATGTTAGCTTTCAGGTGAAATATTTAGTTGCATCAAGTAACAATAACAAGAAGAGGAAGAAGAACAATGAAAACAAGATGAACAAGAAGGAGAAAAGTAAGAAGAAAAATAAAGAACGAAGAAAGAAAGAAGAGAATCTAGAAGATGATGAAGAATAGGAAGAAAGTAGACATGTCAATTTTAACGCTTCAAAAACGAAACACCTCTCTTTTAATCAGCTTATTTTTTTTTTTTTGTTTTCCTTCCGTCAGCATGCCTGATGCTAACCTACAGGAATGTGATTCGTGACTTTTCCTACTGTTATGAAGTGGAACCATTATATTGAATCTCCGTCTACAGCGAAGAAATCTTTTCTCGACAGAATCTCTCTTAACAACTTATTCGTCCATGCACTGAATATTGACGTAACATCTAGTCTGGTGTTTCTGTTATTTATCGAGAGATTCTTGACAAGATTCAAAGAAAAATGTACAACGTTACTCGTCCTGATCTGGCTTCGAACCCTGGCGAAGAGCACAGTTCTTTTATTAGGATGTAATCAGTGTGTAGGTCGATAGACGTAATACACACTGTTTAAAATTCTAAAAGATTGCAGCATAGAATTCAAACACGGGGTTCACTAACATAACGTTTAAAGTAATACATTGAATATATATATATATATATATATATATATATATATATATATATATATATATATATATATACAGTGAGAGAGAGAGAGAGAGAGAGAGAGAGTGATAAAAGACAGGGGTTAACCACAAATTTAACAAAACAGAATTATATATATCCTCATAAATAAAGCCCTACCCCACATTTCTCACACACACAAGACAGACATGCTGGCAGAGGTGTTGAGGTCTCCATTTATATACACACACACTGACACAAATATATACGCACACACATCACACACACTCTCAAAGATAATATACACTTAACACACAATTCCTAGCAACTAATAAAACTGTCAAAATGACCAAAGATGGAATTCTTAAAGTCAAAAATCTCCCATCCTCTATCTTAAAACGATTTGAAAGAAGGCTATTTGACCAACGCAAGGACTGATCAAAAATTAACGGCTCAAAACAAATGAAAACTATAGTTCAGTTTCTCCAGAAAACAGTCATTCACTCATGACGTTCACTGCTATTAACAAGCATTGATTTTTTCTCTCCTGATGATGGCCATGCTGGCGAAACTAGTCGAGAAACCTAGTTGAAATATTAAAACAAAAAATATTAATATACAACGCAGTGTGTCAGAAAATTTAAATATTTAAAACTTTTTTTTATTGTTCAAAACACATACACAAACACACCCATATATATATATATATATATATATATATATATATACGAAGAAATATAGTCTTAAGGTATGCTATACTTATGGAATAAAGTGCTCAATATAAGAGATAGAGCGTATGTAAATAAAAGTGAACATAGAAGTCAACACTTAGAGGCGACAGTCTGTCTCATGCTATATGCAATCGTCAGGCCACGTGTGCTGTTATTTTTCTCGGCTACTTATATATATATATATACGGGTCAGTGGTGCATTGTGGGTAGTCTATTATGGCGGTTATTTTACCGGAAGTCGTTTATTTATTTATTTGTTAAATTATTTTTTGTTTTTATTTATTTTTATTTTTTTTTCTTATTTTATTTATTTATTTTTTTAATCAGTGTTTTTATTAACGTAGTAAAGTTTGTTTATATAACTTATTTAATAGTTTTGTTTTGCTTTTGAGAATTTAATTAAAGCTATTTGTTCGGTTTTGGGTTTGATTGTTGTAGTTTATTCTAACTATTATTTTGGCAGGGAACAGTTTTTTAATTTGTGTTTATTTGGGTTGATTATCTTTTATTTGTTTTTTTTCTAACGGTAATTTTATCGGGGATTGGTTTGTTTATTTATTTACTTCGGTGAATTTAGGTCAATTTATTTACTTGCATATTTTTCTTTTCGGTTTTCGATTTTAGTAATATAGTATTTATTAATTTATATATTATTTTTTTTTTTTATTTTTATTTTTTTGCACCACAATGCACCACTGACCCGTATATATATATATAAGTAGCCGAGAAAATAACAGCACACGTGGCATGACGATTGCATATAGATGAAACAGACTGTCGCCTCTAGTGTTGACTTCTATGTTCACTTTATATATATATATATATATATATATATATATATATATATATACTGGCGGCGATATGAATCATATTTGAAGCGCGTGGGACAGTTCTCAAGAGTGATCTGACAACAAAATTAAATGAGCAACCGAACTTATTCGGAAATATCTGGAACGACTAAAGGCAAGAGTAATGAAAAGCTATTTATCTGTCCTTAAGTTTGACACATGCCTGTAATCGTTGAAACCCGCCTATATGTGGGATGTTTCAAAAACACTCCAGATTTCACGGCATGTGCTTCAGACATTGAAACTGCGCCCCCCACGCTTTAAGGAACCTGCAAAATTTGGAGAACACTTTAGAAGTGAATTTGGTCATGGTTCACCTCAAATCTTAAAGGGGCTAAAATAGATGGTAAGCCTTTGTGACCTACCGATGTTACTTGATGCCCAGTCGAAGGCGTCAGTTGTATTAATAATACCATTTTTAAATAAGATATCTCTTAAATAATCACGGCCTCATGACATAGTCAAGATATCAGATGCGATTCAGTATATGATTCGCATGTATTTGACGTTTATGTTCGTTGTTCAATCGTCTGCTGATTAGGCTATATCGATACATTTGTCTCCACTGTTATCTTCAAGAGAATACACCAAAGTTGCACTGTATCTCTCTTATTGAAAATCAAGTCAATCGTCTTTTCACCACGAAAAAGATGTTTGTAGGATTAAACAGCAAAAGCATATGGTATGTATTAGCTACTTTTATTGTCCCCAGCAATGGAATTTTACTGACTACACATTAGTGATGTATGGTGAGAAGTGAATGAAAAGGAATTTCAATATTAGAAATTGCAGATCTACGTGTTCCTATCAAGGCGAAAATTCTCACAAAATGTTTGGAAGGAGAAATTATATTTATACCAGAAAATATCTTCTGTTCGCTAATTGCAGAATCTTCAATTGATGGGTCAAGGAAAATTGTCCTTCAAACCTTTCTTCCTTTTCCTTTTCTGTTTTAGTAATCGCGATACTATCAAATATATCGATGAATTTCCAACAACATGTGTAGGAGTTTCTTAGTTAGGAGATATTTGTTTATTTTCTTATTCTTAACTTAACATATTCTCATGTAATTTATCATCACTATGTTACATCCACATATTTATTTTCTTCATAATCTATGACTGACACGGATTTTTAGGGAATATAATTGTTGTGGAGAAAAAAAGACACCCCGTAACACAAATGAACTAGGCATGACGCCTTAAATAAAGAACTCAACGTGAGTCAGTAGAAGTCCGTTAGAATCAGTCGAGGGACATTTCTGACTGGCTTGCGACTGCCAAGTTCTCTGTCAAGTTCCCGAGCAGAGTACAACTCGGACGAAGCTCTGTATACGGATGGAGACTCGTTTTAGAAAATATACAATGTAAAACGCCCGATCCAGTGTTTGCGGGGAAAGGGGAATTTTGATAATTGGCCTGAATGTACGCGCTCTGGTCCCCATACTAAAACTTGACCTTTGTACATTCCTCGTCTCAGCGGAGAGATTGGGTGAATACCAGTCAATTGGTGTCGAGACAATATCATAAACCGCTAGGAGGAAGTTATAATATTAATTAAGTTGTTTCTCGCTTCTCCTCGGTAAGATCAGAAATTTCCTTCTCCTTGACTGGCTGCCACACAAGGCTAGATTACCCAGTCGACTTTATCATTTAACGCATAGCTAAAGCAAACAACAAAGAGATTACATTACTAACAGGTGGACGTAAAATATTCAGTTACAATTTAAACTGACATGCCGATTCCAGTGTCAGCCTAAGTAACTGTTACCCTACTCGCTCGTAATAACATTAAGTAAAGAATAAGCAATACAACCATTTAGAATAACTGAACATCTTTAGAGAACGCTGCCACGACAATTAATGCACTACTGCTATTATTATTGTAACGTTACAGCCAACAATGATGTTGGCCTGGCTACAACCGATCAAGTTTATTGATTTAAATAAAAAGAAAGGAAATATATTCTTACTTCTAAAAAATATTAGCATATGATAATGAAAAACGACAATATGTCTGCATTGGCTCTGCGTTCGCCTTCAGTATAATAATCGATACAGAATAGAATGATGGCAGTAAGAAGCACAATTTACATTAAATTTGTAATAAACAATACCCTTTTGCATCCTGGGTAAGGTTGAGCAATTGTATCGCCTTCTCGCAGTCTATGTTGATCTGAGTTCGAGCGAGTTAAAAACCAAAATATTGAATAATGATTTAAAGACATATTTTTTCTCTGTTCATAACATTCTTCTTCTTCTTTTTTTTCTTCTTCTTTTTTTCTTCTTCTTCTTCTTTCTTTTTCTTCTTCTATGGACCGTATCCCTTCAAGACGTTAACGACCATGGCTCACCAGAATTTCTTTTTCTTTTCTAGCTTATTAAATTTTGTTATTTTATTTCTCCTAAACCCTGTTCTGTCATCCATTTACACAAGCCCACTAGGTATTTCACGCCCTGCGTCCTTTTGACCCTCTTGCCTTTCGATATAGTGACTTTCTAATGTAGCTTAGATGTTGCACAAAGTATACGGCATTCATTGATGATCGAAGTCACTACCCAGTCGTAATTATTCTAAAGAGACATTTTTCTAAACATTACACCAGGTCTATATAGTACCTCGCACCTTCAGCAGAACCTATGACTTTCAAATTGTCCAAGAACGCTTTTTTCATTATATGCCCGAGAAATGTCAACTGTCGCTTAATATATTTCCATTTTCACGGATATATGTTTATTTTTTATCGCCCTGTTAGCTGTAAAAATTTGTAGACCAGATCTCATGTACAAATTTGTTTATTAACGAATTATATTATACAAACACACACGCGCATGCGCAAATATACATAATGGCTGTTACTCAATTTTGAGTATGAGGCAGTTTCTTTCGTTTAAGAAAATATGTGATAGTGATAGGCAGTTGTACAGCATGAATATTACTCTTTGAACAAACTAAAATTAAACCAGTACCAAGATTGCCCAAAATGACCTTGATAGCTTCAACCGCAGGATTTTAATCCAAAAGTTCTTCATCCCTTGGGCGAGGTGCCATCCAAGCATTGGGGCAGCTACTCGTAATCTCTATATAAATATTAAAAAACACATACACAAGTACGACGATTTTACTTTATTTTCTTTGTGTTCATATTTTCATTTACCGGTATCGTGCAGGTTCAGGAATTGAAGTTTCAAGCTTCACTAAAACCTGCTCCCGCCCTCAATTTTCTGTCGTCGTTTGGCTTTGCGAGGTTTGGTTGAAGGTGAAAAAATCAAAGTCGGAGAAAATGCCGATGGCGTGAATTTGTTTAACGTGGAATTCAACTTGCCAGGAAGTGACCCACATTTGTTTTTCATAACCTTCCTCTGCGGCATATAAGGAAAGAGACGCAGAATCCAATTATCATACTGCAACGGACTGCCACTGCAAGTTCCTAATCAAATGTTACTTTAATAGAAATAATAGAAATCAAAATAACGAAATAAACAAAAAACAATTACGTTACGACTCTGAAACGCTTTTCCTAACAATTTTAAAAAATCCTCCTCTTCCATAAAAATGTTACGTTACATATTTTACGATCAATATATAAGAAAGGATAAAATAAAATTCAGAGCAAATGTTATAAATTTTTTCAAATGATAAATGATAGGGAATGAGATCGACGATACTGAAACAATAGTCAAAGATAAAGAAAGTAAAAATTACGACTCGAAATAATTTTTTGTTTCGAAATTTATTTGTTTAGCTTCGTTATTATTATGTCTTATTCTTGTTTTTAATATTGGTTTCCAATTTTTTCCCTATTATTTTTTTCCTTCTAATATGTTTTAACAACGATATATATATATATATATATATATATATATATATATATATATATATATATATATATATATATAAGAAAGAGGTTATAGTGGTTCCAACTAGAGAAAACTGTACTGATTCCTTGTGGTTGGACGGTGTGTGTGCGTATGTGTATGTATGGTGTATGTGTACAAATGAGTTTACTAATTCCTCGTAGTTCAGACAGCATATGTATGGAGGGGAATATACGCACGCATATATACACGCATGCTGACAGAAACACACGAAAATAGAAACAGATCTAAGAAGATTTAAAAGATAAAATGCCGATAAGTAATTCATCGTTTCTATTAGACCAACCTTAATTGTTTTTATGACCCTTCGTGCAGAACTCTTCACTGCCAAATCAAGAAAGACACTGTGTCATATCGAGAATATTTAACATTGAAAACACAAAGAAAAATTAATTATTTTAATAATATGGAAATCTCCGCCTTTTTACCTGAAGACGGTCGCGAGACCAGAAACACATGTAGTAAAATTATGGAAAATAAAGCATAATATTTTTTAAAAAATCCACATTACAACCAAAAACGTTTGCGGTACCTCTTCAATATATATATATATATATATATATATATATATATATATATATATATATATAGTGGTAAACATGATTTGAAAGGTAGATGATGAAATTGACTATACTGCGCCATTAGTAAAAAAATCGGAAAACGTGAGATATATAAGGTATTTTATTTTATACATTTTTTATAAATACAAAAATTCTGTTTTATAATAAACGCAGTTAGAAATTTACTGGCCTGAATCTACAGGAATCGCACCTGTATCCTATACGGAACCGTATTTAGCCTGCCGTGTATTTTAACCGATCAGAGGATCACTTAAATTTGTACGGTTTATTCATGGAAGATTGATGTTAAAGGTTAAATTTCAAAACGGTGGTCGGATCGGTTTAGCAATTGTTCCATGAATCAGAGGACGAATATTTCCATAAAAATTTTTGATATTCAGGCAAATCAAATGTTATAAATACTGTTTTTTATAAAAACAGAACATTTACTTAAATATTTGTATCTTTATAAAAAAGAATATATAATAATAAAAATGTCTTCAAATAATTGTTTGATTTTGTCCATTTCATTAATATATATATATATATATATATATATATATATATATTGAAATTTTCATTAAAAAAAATGTAACATCATATACATACTTAAACTTGATGTTAAAATAATCCTACATAATATAGTGGATTCTAATACATTTAACTGTTCTTAAAAAGAATAGAGTATAATAAAAAAAAATGAGAATATTTCAAATCGTAATTAAAAAGTATTATGATCTGAACATTTGAAAAAAACTTTATATTTATAAATGGAAAAAAATGCCGTAAGAATATATGTATGAGTGTATGTTTATGTGTGTTAAGCATTTGTTAAATATTTGTATTATATATATATATATATATATATATATATATATATATATATATATATATATATATATATATGTATCTGTGGGTTTATTTTATCCTTGACGTTTTTTTTGCCTAATATATAATGAAACTATTATCAACTTATAGATTAAATATATATTTATTGATATTTATGGTTTGGAATTTAGTTTTAATATATTAAATAAAATTATTTACAACCATTTTATCTTTTATATTTGTCTTTGTAATTATAATTTAATAAGGGTTACATTTATTTAAGTCTGAAATATTTATTTGTGATATCTGGATTGTCTATGTCAATTGTCTGTGGATGTATGTATTTTATCTGGATCGGTATACAAATGTACGCCCAGAGTGTATTCACATTTAACTGTGATTCATGTATAAGTGTTGGTTTCCTTCCTTTTTTTCATAAAGATAGATAGAGATGTAGATGGCTCGCAAACCCCTTTTTTTCTTTTTTTTGTGTGAAATAAAAGAAAGAAAGAAAGAAAGTACAAGAGATAGATAGATAGATAGATAGATAGATAGATAGACAGATAGATATAAAGGAGCGGGTTGATAGATAAATAGATAAGTAAAACTCAGGAAAAGAAGGGAAAAGAAAGACAAATATTGAATGTAATCTATGACCAAATATATTTAGTTTATCTCATTCTGAGAAATAACTTAAAATTGACTGAAGACAAAAGGGATTTAAATGAAAATATTTAATTTTCTTTTGAGAAAATTTAGTAGACACGAGAACCAGACTTGCCTTACTCTGCCTCAGTATATCAATGAACAACGACTTAGCTTCTTTAAGGATACGTTTGGATTCATTACGAGCGGACACAAAGAACGATCTGTTGTGACCAGAGCTATCATATTGGTACAGCCGGAAAAAAGTGATTCCTGTGGCCTATAGTGGCTTAATATGCATGTGTAAACCAGAGAAGATTTCAGTTTTATCTGGTATTTACGAGAAGACATTCGCTGTTGGCTTTCATCCAAGAAGAAACATCAAAGGCACAATCTTTAGTAGCGAAAGTGTAAAAATAGGTCTTTATACCAGAAATACTTTGTAAAAATATTACATATATAGAGAGAGAGAGAGAGAGAGAGAGAGAGATAGATAGATAGATAGATATATGAATATCTGTGTTTGTCCAACACCCACAGCTAATTGTGGTTTATACTGCACCACGCGAGCAGACCTTGTTACAGCCCTCTGGGAGTGCGTGTTATCTACAATTATCAACAGTCTGAACAGCACACTCAAACCCGCGGTCACGATGACTAGCGCAGCTTTCGACGGCCCCAAGTTTTCCGTCTCCCTAATTTCACTCACAAGACTTGGGTCAACCCGTGGTATCGTTTTCAGGCACTACCCAAAGGCGCCCCCACCAGACCGATCATTGCTCTCATAAATCAACTAGGGTGTCGCGTAATAGAAAGCGAACGTCCCAATAACGTGTCCACCTGCCCAACACACACACACACACACACACACACAGATACATATATAGATAGATAGATAGATAGATAGCACTTGATTTATCTGTACCAATTCAATTTTGAATATTTGCTTTATTTCAACCTAATTTACCTGATCGTATGATATTTGTTTTTTTATATGATGAGCTCTGAAAAGGAATATAAACTTAATTTTTAGAATATATATATATAAATTCGACATATATATATATGCAAAATAGGAAAAGACAAATTTATTCATACAGTAGAAAATAGAGAAACATCGAACAATTTCACAATATAATAGTCAATAACAAACCCTCATCTTTGCGTAACTTGCTGCAATCGTTTTCTAAATTTTTTGACGATATTTGAAAAAGTCTTTTGGAATTTATCCATTCTTCAATGGTTACGTTCTAATTCCTGAATGGTTTTTTATATTTTACGACATTTATTCGAACTTTTCAATTTTTGCCATAGATTTTCAAAAGGATATAGTCAGGACTCCTTGAAGACCATGACAAGTGTAATCTTCTTTATCTGAAGCGGACTGATTTAGATGTATATACGGGATTATTATCTTGTTGGAAAAATAAATTGTCGACCTAGATGAAGATTTTGCACTGATAATTAGGTAATTTTTATCCAGAATTAAAAATTGTTGGGTATATTTATAATTTCGTCGGTGACAAAAATATATTCGAAGTTGTGGTTAAAACCCGTTCGTCAACGACAGCTGTCACTTGTTTTATTAAATTGTCTTTTGTCATCAATGTTACAAAACATTTAATAATAAAATCTTTAAGAATTTCTGCAATCAACATTAAAGGGAAGCGTATTTGGAGACGTGTCTAGGGGAAGCTGGTATACTATGTGGCAGCTTAGCCCAGCAATCCACTAGTGAGGTCAGTCCTGAAAACTATATATATGTATCAGCGATGGGTGAATTGTCGCCATTTATATTTTTAATTTCACGCATGCGTTGTTTTTATTTTTTATTTTATCGACTGCGCAGGCGTAGCTGGGTCAGTTGGGCACCGTCTGTAAGAAAAAAGATCACCATGACTTTTTTCCGCCATAAATTTTTAAATGCAATTGTACTTTTGTCATCTTACCAGAATCCTTTATACGAAACATGATTTTTTGGTTTCAATAAAAAGACAGCAGAGAATTTAAAAAGAGAACGGTGATTACGAAGGTACAGCAAGTTGAAATCACACACCGATTTTTTTGATAAGAAATGGTACACCGGATTTTTTTGGTGAGGATTTCACTCCACAGAGGCCCATCAAGATATTGAGGAGGTAATGCTATTTAAGAGTCAAGACTATAGCTGCTTAAGAAGACACTGTGTTTGGAAACAGGGCTCTGCACCATGAATCAAAGAAAGTATCCAGTCATGGCTAGCAGACGATAAGAATTGACCACATCACCATTTGCCATCTGACCACATAACTCCTCAGACTGCAATTATATATATATATATTTAAATATATTTATATATATATATATATATATATATATATATATTTGTAAAACTAGGATTTCTCGAATATAGACCTGGAGGATGATAAATAAAATAAAAAGGTAAATTCAGACTTTATATATTTTTGAATAAAATAGATTTTAAAGTTCCATATAATAAGTTATTTCAGATTCCTTTAACAGGGGCTCTGATCATCAGATTTTTACTTCCAAAGGTTGAAATGAAAAAAATTCAACTTTTTGAAGTAAAGTCTGATGATCCAAACCACTTAAAAGGTTTGTGATGAAATAACTTATTACATGGAACATAAAGGATCTGTTTTTATTCAATATCTAATGAGGCAGAAAAGGAAAGAAAGAAAGAAGGCAGAAAGAAAGTTATGAGACGAATCGTGGGTGATAAGCAAACACACACACGGCTAAGAGACAATGAATATATTGATAAGTAACAATGGCGAAAGGTGTCATTACAATGACAGGGAAATTCTGAGTAAAAAAGAAAGGAAAAAGAAAGAAAAGAATCAGATGTGTTTTGATAACGGAGACGTTATCAGAGTACGTAAACAAACTGCTGGTCGAGACAAAGAAAAATTCAAATAAAAATGTTATTTCGATAAGTGACGAAAACAAGAAAACTAAAATGAATTTTGGACAGATATGGAAAAATTAATCGCGAAAAAAGAAGTAAACCATGTTTTGATTTTCTTGCCGCAGAACATATTTATGCCTGCGATAATAAAGTTGGGTGTTATCAAGAAATGTTCTAAAGAAAAGTCCAATTGAAAACGTTAATCTTGATAATTGACAAAAACACAGGTAACTACAGGGCTTTGGGTAGATATAAAAAATTAATCGCGACACAACGAAGTAACTCCACTGACCGATTTTTTGCCGCAGGACATCTTTGGCCTGCGATAATAAAAATTATGTTATCAGAAATATGTACCGGAGGAAAATGAATGGGGACCCAGAAGTGTTTTTTTTCTTTCTTCGAGGTGACAGACTGACTGAAACTTTGAGATGTTTTTTTTTGAGGCCGTGTTAAGAAGACCACCCATTTTGATAATTAGCGATAAAATACCTGACAAAACCACGTGTAGAACAAGAGTTATATTGTCCCGTTTGCGGTTAAGGAAATGATAACGGCGATTAAAAGGAAGAGAGGAAAAGAAGGGATAATTTTTTAGTTAAACAAGATTTTTTTTTTCCTGAAACAAATGGGATTCGATCACGCCCGACTAAGACATCATTGGTCAAGTGGTGATCACGTGACGCACGAAGGAGGAGGAAAGATAATTTTTTAGTTAAGCAAGATTTTTTTCAGAAACAAAGCCGCGGATTCGTCCACGCCCGACTAAGACTTCATTGGTCGAGTGGTGATCACGTGGCGCACGAAGGAGGCTGTCAAACGCCTCATCCAGAGTATAGGTATGAGGCTGCTACGAAAGAAGTGGGAGGCAGTTCACGCCCTCTGAAGTATGGTGGAAAAGGTGGGAGGAGAAAAGGTTCCCAAAAATGGAAAAAAGTGGAAAATCCCTAACCAGAAATAAAAGAGGTGGATATGTATTTAGAATTATCGAGGAACCCACGACGCCGACAGACCCACCCTGGTTTTGGTCGGCGTCCATAAAAAAGCGAAGCCCCAACGAGCAGAAATCAGAGCGGGCTCCAGCAGTTTCCAGAGTTGAGTTCCAGTGAGTTCAGCTGACCAAGATTCACGCAAATTCCGGACTCCTCTTCAACCCAAGAACAATTATTTTGAAGAGCGACTTAGATCCAGACCACCGAAATAAGTTTTTTATACTTTCGTCCAAAGACACACCGAAACACCAATTTCTTAGAGAGCAAACAACTTGAAGCGTTAAAAACTTGCTTAACGGAAAACGACGTGTCACAATCCACAGAACGGGTCGTGAGATAGATGCAGTCCTATGTATCGAACAACTAGACACAAAGTTTGTTACCTTTTCTTTGATATCTTGAACTTTTGAGTTTTCATTTTATTTTTTATGCATATTTGTGTAGTATCACCCCGTTGAACTCGGTTTGCATTACGGCCCCCAAGCACTGTTTGATCTCATCTGCCTAAGATCAATTCACAACGTGGGTAGGCAGACTGGAGATCAATGCAGTTACCCTTGGTAACCAGGCGTTGGAAGCGAGTTGGGAACGGCGAGGCTGATATCAAAATCTAACCAGATTCCCACCCGAATCACCAAAAGGTTAGAACGTCACATTTTCGGTGCCGCGACCAATACCAAGCCAGTTGGTCGTCACAGGACGAGACAACACGACTGACGCAACAGGCGGACGTCACGTTTGGAGCAACGACACCCGAACGGAGCAGTGAGGAGCGAACAGCTGGCGCCGCGGCGAGGACGTCAATTGGTGCTGTTTGGGACGTCACAACTGGTGCCGTGGTAGATCAGGATAGAACGTCACAGTTGGCGCTTCGACCAGGGACGACATCACATCTGGTGCCGTGACCATAGGATAGGACCCTGGGCCACGTCACACAAGGCTGAGACTGCCTCTTTTAAGGTTTTATTATATTTTCTTTGTATGGAACAAGTTTTTTTTTTTTTTTTTGGTGGATTTAATGACAGCAGAAATTTTTTCATTTGTCTTTAGTGTAGACATTTAATTTTGTTTTAACATCTTCAAGAATTTAATTATACTAAGCACGCAGAACCAACAAAATTTTGCACAATTTCTACAATCACTAAGCACAGAACAGAAAATATACCCAAAAAATATATAGTAAAATAATTAAATAATGGCCTTGTAATGTATTAAAGATAGCTTACTACCTAAATATGCATATATATATATATATATATATATATATATATATATATATATATATATATATATATGTGTGTGTTTTTTAAAAATGGAATGACTGACAATCTTTAGTGTGTAACTCAGTGTACCTATCTGAACTCAGTGTACCTATCTGAACCATTTCTCTAAGAGCAGTTTCGATTGTTTCCTTATTGTTCTGTATTTGAATAATTTCTAAAGGCACTGAGCCCTTCAATTATTTTCTGTATTTTTTTATTTATTTTTATGGTTTATTTCCCTTGTTTTTGTTTGTTTTCTTGTTTTTTATTTCCGTTTGTTTTTCCGTGTTTTTCCTTTGCAGATATATTGTTGGTCAGGTTGTTTTTTTGAAGCGTTGACAACAGCTTTGCTTGGTTTACGCACACACACACACACACACACACACACGCACACAAACACACACACACCCACACAAACACACACACACACACATATAGTGTGTTGCATAACATTTGAGATATAAATATTTCAACAACTTCGTAATCTACGTAAATTAAAGTATGCAGGTTTATTGTTGAGCAAAATAAGATTTGTTCATCAATATTTTATTGGCAATTTCAAAGGTATGTGATGAATGATTTCACAAGTTTTCAAGACCCTCATATGCTTAATTCTGGAGATTTTACCTCGCCCCAAATGCATACAATATGCTTGTTGAGTTGATTCGTATGAAAATGTGCCCTTATCACTGAAAAAACAAGACTTTCTTCAACTTCGTTCTCTCAGTTTGTCTTGCATATCGACATAGCATGCGCGTTTACTTGTCGTCTGTCATTAACACCTGAGCGATCTGCAGATTGTAAGCTGTCATTCGCCTTCAGTTGCGAAAAGCCAAACTATCGTTGGTGGAGGATTATTACCATTTGTTTGAATTTTTCATCTTATATATTTATCACGTTCATATAGAACTTAATTTTTTTTTATATATATATCTTCCTTCATTATTTAGTCGGGGGATGGCTTTCCACAGTTTCTTCTTCACACATAAGTGTGAACCAAGCTTGACTCTGCGAAGGGGATTAGAATAAATTCTCGTTTGCCTTCTCACTTTAGAAGTCGGTGCTTTCTTTCCTCTTTTAAACTAGATGTCACCACTGTTTGGAATCTACTCTTCTCTGCTATTTACTCCATAGCTGGGGGAGATAGATAAGATGGATGCCTTCACCAAGGTTGGAGAAAAGAGTAAATATAATAGACTAAATGAAATTTGAACTCCATTGTGTACATTCATGTATTTTTCACGACAATGACCGACATGTTTATTTATTGAGTGATTCGTTATCTAGGACTAACCAGCACTTTGCAAGTTATTTCGAGCCAGAAAATATTTTAGATTGCAAGAATTTTATTTTGTTTTACTGAGAAAATAATGATTTAATGATACAAGTATTAGAAATTAACCCATAGGTTGGGGAAGACAAGGGGCGGATTTATACCTTTCACAGGGGTATTTGCCCGGAAGCGAATATATAAACCCGACGGGAATATTGAATTAATAATTCCAAGCCATTATACATTATACCACCTGCACCTGGTATTGTCAAGCGGTTACCCACCTAGGTACTGACCAGAGTCGACGTTGCTTAACTTCTATTTTCTCATTCTCAGCCATTATCTATTACACCAGACGCATATCCAAGATTACGCGTTTTTGATATCCCCAAACGTTCACCCATCTAGGGTAATGACCAACCAGGCTCGACGTTGCTTTAACTTCGGTGATAGTACGGGAATCGACTCTCCGATTAGCAATTGCGAGCCATTATCTATTAACCCTCCAGCACATCCAAGTAAACAGGATCAGGAATTCCCAAGCAGTTACTCATCTATATACTTAGGTACTGACCAAACTTGCTTAACTTCATTAGTCCTACGGCAACTCGACTCTCCGATTAACAATTGCAAGCCATTATCCATTACACCAAAGGAACATTCAACCTTACAGCATCTGGTATTTCCAAGCGGTTTCCCATCTAGGCTCTGACCAGACTCGACGTTGCATAACCTCTATGTTCATACGGCAATTCGACTCTCTGATTAAAAATTACAAGCAATTATACCACCTGCACATCCAACCTTACAGTACCTGGTATTGCCAAGCGGTCACCTATCTAGGTACTGACCAGGCTCGGCGTTGCTTAAGTTCTATTTCTCATTCTCAGCCATTATCCATTACACCAGCCGGACATCCAAGCTTACAGCGCCTGGTATCCCCAAGCGGTCACGCATCTAGGTATTGACCAGGTTCGACGTTGCTTAACTTCTATTTGTCGTTCTCAGCCATTAAACATTACACCAGCCGCGCATCCAAGCTTACATCACCTGGTATCCCCAAGCGGTCAACCATCTAGGTATTGACCAGGCTCGACGTTGCTTACTTCTATTTGTCGTTCTCAGCCATTAAACATTACCAGCCGCACATCTAAGCTTACATCATCTGCTATCACCAGACTCGGCGTCCATTAATTTCGGTGATTGTAACGTAATCGGTGTTTCACCTGATGTGACCGCAAATCCCCGGATATTTATTAGTCATAGTAGATTCTATTTTATATTAATTATAATTCTGTCAACTTTGCTTACAACAGAATCTGTTTTACTTTGTGTTTGTAGTTATCTCGGTCGCCATCTTTACTTACATAATTATGGAGTTTTGTAAAATCCCTTTCTATTTGCTAATCGACGACAGAGTCGGGAAAGCCATTATTTGTAGTAGTTTGTTCATTTCAATAAACAAAAGAAGAAAAATGTGTATAAATATACATATTTGCGTCGGATATTAGAGAACACATCTTTTAGACAAACATGAATGATCAGTTTTGACTCAAATTTTTTTTTTCTTTTCCCATCCCTGCCAGGGACACTTTGACTTTACCGTATTAAATGCAGAAAGATATGGCATTCCTGTTGCTTTTGTCGTCAACCACATTGTTTAGGACATTGTAACCTTCTTAAATGTCCTCAGGTTCTTCATGTTTAAGATAAGAAAAGATCTCTCGGCTTATTGCAAAAATGTTGCTTCAGTAACCTGAAGAAAAAAAATAATTCGGCTGTCTGACATCGTCATGAATGTGGAATTCATCGGCGAGAAACACAAAAATCAAGACGAGTCATTTCCAATCAACTCCAGGTTTCTGAGACAAAGATCACATATGCTGCCTAAAGTTATCAAATACAAAGGCTGCATTATGAGGAGAGGGAAGTTTATATCAAATAATACTCGGCAAAAACGGGTGATCTCGTCCTAGCATCTGTTATAAAATATCGAGATAATATTTATTTCGTCTCCGAGGTGCCATGATTTAATCTAAATGCTAAGTTACGTCTGAGACGTTGTTGAGATAGAGATCAACATGCATGTTCACATCACCAAAGGACTTACTGAAGGCTGCTATCGTAGACGCGTCATGATTAATATGAATAAGGAACGCCTGGAGAACGCTTGTAAGCTTTTTAGAAGTGCTATTGAAGCCTTAATGGAATCTGATAGTTTATGTATTGTGTGCAGATGTAGGAACAAAATTCTGTAAAAATATATATTGTTTTCATCTTCTTTTACAAGGCTTTCTACTAATTCCATTGCATATGCCTCTAATTTCTTTTGCAGGTCTCTCCTAATTTACCGTATATACTCAGTATCAGTCGATTTTGCGGAACCAATTTTGTAGCTAATTTTAAGGGGTTGCATCATACATGAGATATAAAATTAGCGTATGCGCTGCTGGCCTGGCTATGTCATTGACCAAACTCGATATCCATTTACTGTATTCAAATGAAATTCAAAATTAGATCGCCAAAGTTCGCATGATACGCGAGTATATACGATAGATTAAATAAAAATTCGCTCTCAAATATCGGACGGACTCTGTATGCTTTCACATATTCACGTGGATAATTATAACATGACTGGTAAATGTGTGACATTATTTCTTTTCAGATACGTCGTCATGTGAAACTAAAGTTAGTCACGTAACACGTCAGCATATAAGCCACTCATAATTAGAAAAAAGAAAAAAAAAACTCTGTCATTTTCGACCTTGAGAGGCGAACATGACAATACATGGCAGTAAGGTGGGATTTAATTTCGATGACTGACTCTCAATCTACCTTTGTCACACACACACATACGCGGCCGTGTACATTCTGGATCCACAAAAAGATGTCCTCTAAGAACATGTTCTCTTTGTTACGCTTTGTTTTCGTAGTCTTCTATACTTCAAATTTTCCTGTTTTTTGGATATCTTTGAAGGTCTCTGGGTTCACTCTCCTTCCCGTTCTTTTGAGCTGAAGTAATTACCTGTTAACAGCAGTAATTACCTGTTAGACGAGTTGATGTAATTAATATTTCGATTAGGATAATTACCTAAATTTTGATGATCGCAATCACTACAGTTAATTGTTTAGAAAATCCTATACTATTTTTATTGACTAGGTTTAGCTTAGTTTGGCAAAAGGCCCCACGAATAGAGCACCCACTAGCGAGACTTGCCACCTAAAGTTTTCATAAGGGTAGTCTGATTTCACTCAATTAAGATATCCAGCTGAGAGCAACCTTTTCGCGAATGATTTGTTTCTCTGACAAATGGATTTTTTTTCTGAAGACGCCATCGACTTTTTCTTAGACATTTCAGCACATAAAGCATTAGCACGAAAGTGAAAGATTCTTTCTTTTTTTCTATTTTTCCATACACAATGGGGCTGTTAGCTTAGAAATCTTCGTAAACATGTCATTTCCATTATATCAGCCGATAAAACCCCATTCGCATGCCATAACAACAATATTTGTACTTTAAGTTGTCTGTGATTTGGTGAATGATTTTCTTTCATGATTACACATAATTCCTTTTCATATATTCTTCTTCTTTTATGACACGTATCCCGTTAGGTTGTGAAGATCATTACCCTCCACTACGTCTTATCTATTGATTCTGTAAGAAACTTTTGACGGTTTACCGTCTCCTTTTACTCTGTTATCCATACACATTGGTTATAAGCAGTGCCAATAGTTATAGGAGTATTAGGAATAAGTAAGACGAATATCTGATACATGCATTATTAAAATCTATATTTATCTTAAATACAAAAAAAAATTGTAAATATATATTACTCATATATTTAAAAAAATATTGCAATAATTTCTTAAGGAAAGCCTTTATTTATGTTAGCTTTCAGGTGAAATATTTAGTTGCATCAAGTAACAATAACAAGAAGAGGAAGAAGAACAATGAAAACAAGATGAACAAGAAGGAGAAAAGTAAGAAGAAAAATAAAGAACGAAGAAAGAAAGAAGAGAATCTAGAAGATGATGAAGAATAGGAAGAAAGTAGACATGTCAATTTTAACGCTTCAAAAAACGAAAACACCTCTCTTTTTAATCAGCTTATTTTTTTTTTTTTTTTTTCCTTCCGTCAGCATGCCTGATGCTAACCTACAGGAATGTGATTCGTGACTTTTCCTACTGTTATGAAGTGGAACCATTATATTGAATCTCCGTCTACAGCGAAGAAATCTTTTCTCGACAGAATCTCTTAACAACTTATTCGTCCATGCACTGAATATTGACGTAACATCTAGTCTGGTGTTTCTGTTATTTATCGAGAGATTCTTGACAAGATTCAAGAAAAATGTACAACGTTACTCGTCCTGATCTGGCTTCGAACCCTGGCGAAGAGCACAGTTCTTTTATTAGGATGTAATCAGTGTGTAGGTCGATAGACGTAATACACACTGTTTAAAATTCTAAAGATTGCAGCATAGAATTCAAACACGGGGGTTCACTAACATAACGTTTAAAGTAATACATTTGTGAATATATATATATATATATATATATATATATATATATATATATATATATATATATATATATATATACAGTGAGAGAGAGAGAGAGAGAGAGAGTGATAAAAGACAGGGTTAACCACAAATTTAACAAAACAGAATTAATATATATCCTCATAAATAAAGCCCTACCCACATTTCTCACACACACAAGACAGACATGCTGGCAGAGGTGTTGAGGTCTCACACTTATACACACACACTGACACAAATATATACGCATACACACATCACACACACTCTCAAAGATAATATACACTTAACACACAATTCCTAGCAACTAATAAAACTGTCAAAATGACCAAAGATGGAATTCTTAAAGTCAAAAATCTCCCATCCTCTATCTTAAAAACGATTTGAAAGAAGGCTATTTGACCAACGCAAGGACTGATCAAAAATTAACGGCTCAAAACAAATGAAAACTACAGTTCAGTTTCTCCAGAAACAGTCATTCACTCATGACGTTCACTGCTATTAACAAGCATTGATTTTTTCTCTCCTGATGATGGCCATGCTGGCCGAAACTAGTCGAGAAACCTAGTTGAAATATTAAAACAAAAAATATTAATATACAACGCAGTGTGTCAGAAAATTTAAAAATACTTTTTTATTGTTCAAAACACATACACACAAACACCCCATATATATATATATATATATATATATATATATATACGAAGAAATATAGTCTTAAGGTATGCTATACTTATGGAATAAAGTGCTCAATATAAGAGATAGAGCGTATGTAAATATAAAAGTGAACATAGAAGTCAACACTTAGAGGCGACAGTCTGTCTCATGCTATATGCAATCGTCAGGCCACGTGTGCTGTTATTTTTCTCGGCTACTTATATATATATATATACGGGTCAGTGGTGCATTGTGGGTAGTCTATTATGGCGGTTATTTTACCGGAAGTCGTTTATTTATTTATTTGGGTTAAATTATTTTCCTTGTTTTTATTTATTTTTATTTTTTGTTTCTTATTTTATTTATTTATTTTTTAATCAGTGTTTTTATTAACGTAGTAAAAGTTTGTTTATATAACTTATTTAATAGTTTTGTTTTGCTTTGAGAATTTAATTAAAGCTATTTGTTCGGTTTTGGGTTTGATTGTTGTAGTTTATTCTAACTATTATTTTGGCAGGAACAGTTTTTAATTTGTGTTTATTTGGGTTGATTATCTTTATTTGTTTTTTCTAACGGTAATTTTATCGGGGATTGGTTTGTTTATTTATTTACTTCGGTGAATTTAGGTCAATTTATTTTACTTGTATATTTTCTCTTTTCGGTTTTCGATTTTTAAGTAATATAGTATTTATTAATTTATATATTATTTTTATTTTTTTTATTTTTTATTTTTTATGCACCACAATGCACCACTGACCCGTATATATATATATAAGTAGCCGAGAAAAATAACAGCACACGTGGCATGACGATTGCATATAGCATGAAACAGACTGTCGCCTCTAAGTGTTGACTTCTATGTTCACTTTTATATATATATATATATATATATATATATATATATATATACTGGCGGCGATATGAATCATATTTGAAGCGCGTGGGACAGTTCTCAAGAGTGATCTGACAACAAAAATTAAATGAGCAACCGAACTTATTTCGGAAATATCTGGAACGACTAAGGCAAGAGTAATGAAAAGCTATTTATCTGTCCTTAAGTTTGACACATGCCTGTAATCGTTGAAACCCGCCTATATGTGGGATGTTTCGAAAACACTCCAGATTTCACGGCATGTGCTTCAGACATTGAAACCGCGCCCCCCCCACGCTTTAAGGAACCTGCAAATTTGGAGAACAACTTCTAGAAGTGAATTTGGTCATGGTTCACCTCAAATCTTAAAAAGGGGCTAAAAATAGATGGTAAGCCTTTGTGACCTACCGATGTTACTTGATGCCCAGTCGAAGGCGTCAGTTGTATTAATAATACCATTTTTAAATAAGATATCTCTTAAATAATCACGGCCCTCTATGAGACATAGTCAAGATATCAGATGCGATTCAGTATATGATTCGCATGTATTTGACGTTTATGTTCGTTGTTCAATCGTCTGCTGATTAGGCTATATCGATACATTTGTCTCCACTGTTATCTTCAAGAGAATACACCAAAGTTGCACTGTATCTCTCTCTTATTGAAAATCAAGTCAATCGTCTTTTCACCACGAAAAAGATGTTTGTAGGATTAAACAGCAAAAAGCATATGGTATGTATTAGCTACTTTTATTGTCCCCAGCAATGGAATTTTACTGACTACACATTAGTGATGTATGGTGAGAAGTGAATGAAAAGGAATTTCCAATATTAGAAATTGCAGATCTACGTGTTCCTATCAAGGCGAAAATTCTCACAAAATGTTTGGAAGGAGAAATTCTATTTTTACCAGAAAATATCGTCTGTTCGCTAATTGCAGATTCGTCAATTGATGGGTCAAGGAAAATTGTCCTTCAAACCTTTCTTCCTTTTCCTTTTCTGTTTTAGTAATCGCGATACTATCAAATATATCGATAGATTTCCAACAACATGTGTGTAGGAGTTTCTTAGTTAGGAGATATTTGTTTTATTTCTTATTCTTAACTTAACATATTCTCATGTAATTTATCATCACTATGTTACATCCACATATTTATTTTCTTCATAATCTATGACTGACACGGATTTTTAGGGAATATAATTGTTGTGGAGAAAAAAGACACCCCGTAACACAAATGAACTGGGCATGACGCCTTAAATAAAAGAACTCAACGTGAGTCAGTAGAAGTCCGTTAGAATCAGTCGAGGACATTTCTGACTGGCTTGCGACTGCCAAGTTCTCTGTCAAGTTCCCGAGCAGAGTACAACTCGGACGAAGCTCTGTATACGGATGGAGACTCGTTTTAGAAAAATATACAATGTAAAACGCCCGATCCAGTGTTTGCGGGGGAAAGGGGGAATTTTGATAATTGGCCTGAATGTACGCGCTCTGGTCCCCATACTAAAACTTGACCTTGTGACACTCCTCGTCTCAGCGGAGAGATTGGGTGAATACCAGTCAATTGGTGTCGAGACATAATATCATAACCGCTAGGAGGAAGTTATAATATTAATTAAGTTGTTTCTCGCTTCTCCTCGGTAAGATCAGAAATTTCCTTCTCCTTGACTGGCTGCCACACAAGGCTAGATTACCCAGTCGACTTTATCATTTAACGCATAGCTAAAGCAAACAATAAAGAGATTACATTACTAACAGGTGGACGTAAAATATTCAGTTACAATTTAAACTCGACATGCCGATTCCAGTGTCAGCCTAAGTAACTGTTACCCTACTCGCTCGTAATAACATTAAGTAAAGAATAAGCAATACAACCATTTAGAATAACTGAACATTCCTTAGAGAACGCTGCCACGACAATTAATGCACTACTGCTATTATTATTGTAACGTTACAGCCAACAATGATGTTGGCTACAATACAACCGATCAAGTTTATTGATTTTAAATAAAAGAAAGGAAATATATTCTTACTTCTAAAAATATTAGCATATGATAATGAAAAACGACAATATGTCTGCATTGGCTCCGCGTTCGCCTTCAGTATAATAATCGATACAGAATAGAATGATGGCAGTAAGAAGCACAATTACTACATTAAATTTGTAATAAACAATACTCCTTGCATCCTGGGTAAGGTTGAGCCAATTGTATCGCCTTCTCGCAGTCTATGTTGATCTGAGTTCGAGCCGAGTTAAAAACCAAAATATTGAATAATGATTTTAAAGACATATTTTTTCTCTGTTCATAACATTCTTCTTCTTCTTTTTTTTCTTCTTCTTCTTTTTTTTCTTCTTCTTCTTCTTTTTCTTCTTCTTCTTCTATGGACCGTATCCCTTCAAGACGTTAACGACCATGGCTCACCAGAATTTCTTTTCTTTTCTAGCTTTTATTAAATTTTGTTATTTTATTTCTCCTAAACCCTGTTCTGTCATCCATTTACACAAGCCCACTAGGTATTTCACGCCCTGCGTCCTTTTGACCCTCTTGCCTTCGATATAGTGACTTTCTAAGTGTAGCTTAGATGTTGCACAAAGTATACGGCATTCACTGATGATCGAAGTCACTACCCAGTCGTAATTATTCTAAAGAGACATTTTTTCTAAACATTACACCAGGTCTATATAGTACCTCGTACCTTCAGCAGAACCTATGACTTTCAAATTGTCCAAGAACGCTTTTTTCATTATATGCCCGAGAAATGTCAACTGTCGCTTAATATATTTCCATTTTCACGGATATATGTTTATATTTTATCGCCCTGTTAGCCGTAAAAAATTTGTAGTGACCAGATCTCATGTACAAATTTGCTTATTAACGAATTATATTATACAAACACACACACGCGCATGCGCGCAAATATACATAATGGCTGTTACTCAATTTTGAGTATGAGCAGTTTCTTTCGTTTAAGAAAAATATGTGATAGTGATAGGCAGTTGTACAGCATGAATATTACTCTTTGAACAAACTAAAATTAAACCAGTACCAAGATTGCCCAAAATGACTGCTGATAGCTTCAACCGCAGGATTTTAATCCAAAGTTCTTCATCCCTTGGGCGAGGTGCCATCCAAGCATTGGGCAGCTACTCGTAATCTCTATATAAATACACAAACACATACATACACAAGTACGACGATTTTACTTTATTTTTCTTTGTGTTCATATTTTCATTTACCGGTATCGTGCAGGTTCAGGACTAGAAGTTTCCAGCTTCACCAAAACCTGCTCCCGCCCTCAATTTTCTGTCGTCGTTTGGCTTTGCGAGGTTTGGTTGAAGGTGAGAAAAAATCAAAGTCGGAGAAAATGCCGATGGCGTGAATTTGTTTAACGTGGAATTCAACTTGCCAGGAAGTGACCCACACATTTGTTTTCATAACCTTCCTCTGCGGCACATAAGGAAAGAGACGTGCAGAATCCAATTATCATACTGCAACGGACTGCCACTGCAAGTTCCTAATCAAATGTTACTTTAATAGAAATAATAGAAATCAAAATAACGAAATAAACAAAAAAACAATTACGTTACGACTTGAAACGCTTTTCCTAACAATTTAAAAAATCCTCCTCTTCCATAAAAATGTTACGTTACATATTTTACGATCAATATATAAGAAAAGGATAAAAATAAAATTCAGAGCAAATGTTATAAATTTTTCAAATGATAAATGATAGGGAATGAGATCGACGATACTGAAACAATAGTCAAAGATAAAGAAAGTAAAAATTACGACTCGAAATAATTTTTCTACAATTTCGAAATTTATTTGTTGCTAGCTTCGTTATTATTATGTCTTTATTCTTGTTTTTAATATTGGTTCAATTTTCCTCCCCTATTATTTTTCCTTCTAATATGTTTAACAACGATATATATATATATATATATATATATATATATATATATATATATATATATATATATAAAAGAAAGAGGTTATAGTGGTTCCAACTAGAGAAAACTGTACTGATTCCTTGTGGTTGGACGGTGTGGGTGTGCGTATGTGTATGTATGGGTGTATGTGTACAAATGAGTTTACTAATTCCTCGTAGTTCAGACAGCATATGTATGGAGGGGGAATATACGCACGCATATATACACGCATGCTGACAGAAACACACGAAAATAGAAACAGATCTAAGAAGATTTAAAAGATAAAATGCCGATAAGTAATTCATCGTTTCTATTAGACCAACCTTAATTGTTTTATGACCCTTCGTGCAGAACTCTTCACTGCCAAATCAAGAAAGACACTGTGTCATATCGAGAATATTTAACATTGAAAAACACAAAGAAAAATTAATTATTTTTAATAATATGTGGAAATCTCCGCCTTTTACCTGAAGACGGTCGCGAGACCAGAAACACATGTAGTAAAATTATGGAAAATAAAGCATAATATTTTTTTAAAAAATCCACATTACAACCAAAAACGTTTGCGGCACCTCTCTTCAATATATATATATATATATATATATATATATATAGTGGTAAACATGATTTGAAAGGTAGATGATGAAATTGACTATACTGCGCCATTAGTAAAAATCGGAAAAACGTGAGTATATATAAGGCATTTTTATGTTTATACATTTTTTTTATAAATACAAAAATTCTGTTTTATAATAAAACGCAGTTAGAAATTTACCGGCCTGAATCTACAGGAATCGCACCTGTATCCTATACGGAACCGTATTTAGCCTGCCGTGCTCTTAACCGATCGAGCCACAGAGGATCACTAAATTTGCACGGTCGTATTTATTCATGGAAGATTGAAGTTTAAAGGCAGTAAATTTGACCTTACTAATCAAACGATCTTCTGTGGCCCGATCGGTTTAGCGCACGGTTCGATTCATGTCAGAGGACGAATATTTCCCATAAAAATTTCTTGGATATTCAGGCCGGTAAATGTTATAAATACTGTTTTTTTTTATAAAACAGAACATTTACTTAAATATTTGTATCTATAAAAAGAATATATAATAATAAAAATGTCTTCAAATAATTGTCGGACTTTGTCCATTTCATTATATATATATATATATATATATATATATATATATATATTGAAATTTTCATTAAAAAAAAATGTAACATCATATACATACTTAAACTTGATGTTAAAATAATCCTACATAATATAGTGGATTCTAATACATTTAACTGTTCTTAAAAAGAATAGAGTATAATAAAATTAAAAATGAGAATATTTCAAATCGTAATTAAATAAAAAGTATTATGATCTGAACACCCCTGAAAAACTTTATATTTATAAATGGAAAAAATGCCGTAAGAATATGTATGTATGAGTGTATGTTTATGTGTGTTAATTTGTGTTTGTTTGCCGCGTATATATATATATATATATATATATATATATATATATATATATATATATATATATATATATATATGTATCTGTGGGTTTCTTTATCCTGTTTTTCTTTGCCTAATATATAATGAAACTATTATCAACTTATATGATTAATATATATATTTATTGATATTTATGGTTTGGAATTTTAGTTTTAATATATTAAATAATATTATTTTTAACCATTTTTATCTTTGTATATTTGCTCCCTTAAGTTATAATTTAATAAGTGGTTAGCATTTATTTAAGTCTGAAATATTTATTGGTTGTGATATCTGATTGTCTATGTCATTGTCTGTGGATGTATGTATGTGTATCTATCGGTGTCTATGTGTATGTAGAGTGTATTCACATTTAACTGTGTGTGTGTATAAGTGTTGGTTTCCACGTCTCCTTTTTTCATAAAGAGCTGTAGAGATGTTCATGGCTCGCAACCCCCCTTTTTTTTCTTTTTTTTTTGTGTGTGTGTGTATATCTAATTATGTCTGGGTGCTTATGTATTATAATCTGATTGTGTTTTTGTTGTTTTGCGCGTGAGTTTAAGACCAAATTCACACACTTTAAAATTAAAAAAATAAAAAAAGGGAAAGAAGGGGAAAAGAAAGAAATATATATACATGTATTGTATGACCGGATATATTGTAGCGTCTTGTCGAACGAAATTTCAATGAAGAAATGAATTGAATAAACATATATATTTTTTTCTTTTCTCAATAATTTTGTAGTTTTTAAACTTAATAGTGATTAAATTTGGATTTTAAAATTGCCAGTTTTTAATTTTAATATTAAATTTTATCATATAATTTTATAATTATTGGTTAGTATAAATTATTTTTAATATTACACGTATTTAAAGATCTGAATAGCTATTATAGCAGGATTTCGTTGTCAAGCTTTTGAATCTTTCTATACTTCGTTTTGATTGGTTATTCTAGCTTTTGTAACAATGTTTTCCCCTAGTGTAGGATCGTTAATTAATCTGAAATTTTTAAAACCATTTATTTTATTTTCAACATCATCACTTGATAAGACACAGAGTGTGTTGAAACAAAATGGCTATTTTGTAGTGATTTTTATAACATACTAATGTCATTTTTTTTTTTTTTTTATAAAAATAATATATATATATATATATATATATATATATATATAAAAACTCTGTATATGGTGCCCCTCTCCGTGTGTTTGTATATATATATATATATATATATATATATATATATATATATATATATATATATATATATATACATATATAATTCTAGTTCAATCCGTTACATTCCTCACTTAATATATATATATATATATATATATATATATATATATATATATATATATATCAGCGGTATTTAGTCAGCAATGATCCATCCCAATAGTCTTGATATATCCAATCGATGTCGTCTGCTTATTTCATTTTTGTTATATTTTATTCTAATTTTTGAATATATAAAACTGTAAATATTTAGGAAGAAATAATGAATAAACTGCCCATAGTTTTTGTGTCTCACTCAGTTATATTAAACAATATTTTTTTGAGTAAAACCCGTCGTTTTAACACTCCAAATCAGATACTTGAGCAAAGCAGGAAGAAAAGACTCATTTGGACATTTTATTCATAAGTTTAATACAGATATGCAACAACACTTTCTGATTTTGAAATACACACACACACACACACACACACACACACATATATATATATATATATATATATATATATATATATATAACGAAAACCTTGGTAACCCTTCCTAGTAAATCCCTACGTACATCTCTTATCTCTTTACTTCCTTTTTTTTCTTTTTCCTTCTTTTTTCTTCTTTTCCTTTTTCCCATATCATTTCCGTTGTGTTGACCGATTAAATAGGTCAATGTCTGATCCTTACCTCCTCCTTCCTCAATATTAAGTATTATAAAAATACATTTTAAAACTCCCCCTTCCCTCTCTAACCTCGACCATGTCTCTCATACCATCCCTCACCACCCTCTATATCAACTTATATAAGCTTAATATTGCCCGTCAAGTGTAAATTTTAATTTAATTTTCCCTTTCACCTTTTGAAAGTGAAGTCTGAGGATGCAGAGAAGAAGAAAATTCGCTGGTGAAATAAATTATTACAATGGAGCCTTAAAGTGGTCGTTTTTTTTTAAATTATATATATATATATATATATATACAGAGAGAAAGATAGAGAGGGAGATAGAGAGAGAGTGAGAGAGAGAGAGTGGGGCATCTATCATCACCACATCTGTTATCGTCACCACTAAGACCAAACCTAATAATATTATTACCATTTAGGTAGAAATTCATTTTATATCCAATGTATTCAAAACGTAAACAAAGCAATTTTCCAAATAATTAATGGAATTATGTTTTTAATTCGACATATTTTTATTACTTCAAGCATTATTTTAAGTGGACTCTGGCCAGTAGGCGAAACTCTTATCACGATCGTTACATCCATAACCAATTAGCCTCGTTTGTGCTTTTTAAAACCATGTATCATTTAAAATTGTGCTGTTTATTTAAGATAATAAATAACTATTCTTCGTATAGTAAAATATATATAAAAGTTATTTCCCTTTAATTGTCAACATTTTTATTTATCACTGAAATCGTTTCAAATGTAACGCTTTCAGTGAAGCCAGTTTTCGGACGAATTACATGCACTGATATGAACCCAACCCCTAACAGGCTAAATGTCGACACCGCTGATGGCATGTGGAACTAGAACAGTCTACCCCAGTGAGCGAAATAAAAGGTTCAGTTCGACATTCCAACCACCTGAAGAAGGTCGGAGAGTACAACGACCGAAACGTTGTAATAAATATGGCGACAAGGATAGGGATAATAGTCCGAATAATGTGAAATATTTCCCGTATTAGATTTTTAGATAAACTATTTCTTACAGTCTAAAATATTTTCTGGCTTTACATAACCTGCAAATGATTGATAAGCCGTAAAAACAAGACGATTAAGGATTTGAGGACATTTAATGTCATTGGATTTCATCAATACCGTTTATACTTTTTGGTTTGTGTTGAATTTCTATTTCTTCCAGTCTTCTGATCTCTTCTTTTCTCGTCATTTCACATTTGGAATTGGCTAGAGGTAAACGCAAGTTCTAGGCTTATAGTTTCTTCTTTTGCACTTCTCACTTGTCGTACTTTGTTCTGTCTTCTTGTTTCCTAGTCAACTTTGACCTCCAAACATTTGAATGCAATGTCTACCGTTATCTTCTGTCTCCTTGATTACTCTTTTTTTATCTTTCTCTTTCTTTCCTTAATAGTATTTTATTGTCATATTATCTAACACTCAGACCCCCTTGCGTCTTAGTAGCATTATTGTCTTCTCTGGGGATGAAAGGATTAAAAAAATAAAAAAGGAGGGTAATTTTTATTGTGTTTGTCTGGTTGATCATAACTAGTGGGTTTAATTCCCACTGGTTGATATAGGCTTTACGAAAATGATCGATACACAGACTTTGTTCAACAAAGTATTCTTTCATCTTGATATTGGTGGAAATATATTCTGTTTGGTGCTAATGACGGTAATACGAAGATGACAGTGTCTTGTTGGCAGGCATACAAGGAAGACAGCTGTAACTCGTAGACATTATAGTAAAGGCAAGCGTGAAGAAGACCATCACTTGTACGAAGACAGAATGTATGATTGCCAGCTAGATAAAAAGCACAAGACACGAGCTACATAACTTTAAATATTTAGGAAGTGTTTTAACAGAAGTTGGTGCCATGAATAATGAAGAGTGGTCTCCCCTTTGAGAGAGCTATTTCTGTTTACTGGGACTATAAAAGGACACTATACGCAAACCTTGTATTCTCAGTTGAATAAAGCTTTCTTAAAGCCTACACCTACGAACCATTGTCATTACAGGTGGAATATTTGTCAGAGAAACCCGAAGGTGGTTTGGAATATATCAAAAATGAAGCAAAGTAATAAGAACTGGGAAAATTGTTATAAATATTTTTGATAAATAATATTTTAACAAATTTAACTTGTATTTGTGTTTAAGTCACTTCTATTAATTATTTTCCAAAGACCGTATTATCTAAATAAATTTCACTGCTTCTATGTGGTGCAATGGTTAGCAAACTGGCCTTGCTGCATCAGTTGCGACTGAGTAATAAGCTTGATCCTCGATGGGTTGCTCTATACTTTCAGTTTATTTCCATATGGAATCAATACTTTCTAAATCATTAAACTTAACTTATATAGGGTGTTCGAATAACTTGGGCCGATTTTAAATGTGAATTAAGTTTAAGCGTCTAATGATTTTTTTCCTTTTCCTTTCTGATTTAACAACTTAAGTCTTTAGCAATTTCAACCATGGACGGATTAACAACCAAACAACATATTAAAGTTATCGAAGTCTATTACGAAACTGTACGTTCAAATTTATAAATACACGGACCTATGATTTCGCTAGCAAAAAATGCACACCAAACAGTGATTTTTTGTGGATGCAGTGGCTTTTCAACTATCTTCCTTGGATTTTCATCAGCCAAAATGCGACAATTCTGCTTATTAACGAATCTACCAAGATGAAAATGGGCTCCATCTCTAAAGAGGACTTTTTACGAAAAGTCTTCATCAGCTTTTCTTTGCTCATGCACCCAATTGACGAATGTACGGCGCTTCAAATGGTCAGCAGGTTTCAGTTCTTGTGTTAACTGAATTTTGTAAAGCATGTAGAGACAAATCTTTTTATCAAAATTCGATGTACTGTGGTTGTGGAGAGGTTCAATTCCTGCACGCGATGATGAATAGGGGTGTCTCCATATTTGACCACATTCTCATACACTGCAGCAATGTTTTCAGCTGAACAGCGCAAACGAGCACGCAATGATGTTTTCACATCTACCACCGACTCAGTTTGTTTGAATTTACGAACAATTTTTTCCAACTGCACTCTCGGTCGGTCGATTATGTTGACCTAAAAAATGCACGAAATGCATTTCTGTTTGAACGTCCATTTTCGTAATAGGCTTCGATAACTTTAGCACGTTGTTTGATTGTTAATCTTTCCATGGTTGAAATTGCCAAAGACTTAAGTCGTTAAATCTGAAAGGAAAAGAAAGAATCATTAGACGCTTAAACTTAATTAATATTTAAAATCGATCCAAATTATTGGAACACCATATATATATATATATATATATATATAATAGTTGTCCACTCGTATTCGAGGATACCCGTCTACTAGACAATCCCTATTGCAGACGCTCGCACAGGAACATTTATGTTTGCTCAACACCCAAGAGTGATTCATACTGCAACTATACGGAGCAGACCTTAGTTACAGTTTCTGGGAAAGAGCGTGTTATCTAGTGTGATCAACAAAAGTCAACAGTTCAAGCCCTCGGCCACAATACCTTGTGGCTTCGTGATAGCACAGCTATCGATAGCCCACACACAAACACACACACACACACATATATATATATATATATATATATATATATATATGTATATATATATATTTTTTATGTTTATACATTCTTTTTATAGATACAAATATACGACCATTTAGAATAACTGAACATTCTTTAAATGCTCTGTTTATAATAAACAGTATTAAACATTTACCCGCCTGACTGTCCGAGAAATTTTCATAGAAAATATTCGTCCTCCGACTGGAATCGGACCTGTATCCTATACGGAACCGTCATAGAGCTTGACGTGCCTTTAACCGATTTGACCACAGAGGAGCGTTCGGTTAGCAAGGTCGAATTTACTGTGTTTAAAATACAATCTTCCATGATTCTCTCACGTACATTCATGTCTGCTCATGGCGTATCCAAATGTAAACAAATGACGTCACACATTATGAAATAGACAAAGTCCGACAATTATTTTAAGACATTTTTATGTTTATGAATTCTTATTCTAGATACAAAAATTTAAGTAAATGCCCTGTTTTATAATAAACAGTATTAAACATTTACAGGCCTGAATATATAATTTCTAGTAAAAAAAATAATTATATTTAACGTCGTAATACTTATAAAGCATTTCAGCTTCCTTTGGATGAGCTGTGCTATTGCGGTGAATAAGAAGAATTGTAGGTCCTTCATATATGCTGTGTTAGCGTAATTTTGCACGGATTAAGAGAGCTATTTGTTGCCAAAAGATTAACGTTTTCTTTATTTGTCTTAAGCCTTTCTCGGGTTTTTTTTTCTTTAATTCCATTTTTAACTGCTTGTTCTTTCAGTATTATTTGTTTTGTTTTTCTTCTTCTTTTTTTTTCTTTCTGTTATTCTTGCATCACTTTTTTAAGTTCACTCTCTCTCTCTCCCTCCCTCTCTCTCTTTCTCTCTTCACCTAACGACCGCATTCCCACACCTTTTACTCGCCTTTCACTATTTCTTCACTTTTCTCTCGTCCTAATGTTTCTTGCTGAGTCTTTCATGACAGTCGCTTCACTTAGAATAACTCTTAACGATTGCATAAGTCGGCCTTCCTTCTCAATTATTCTCTTGACTTCCTGCATTGGGTTACCAGTCTTCACTTTTTGGAAAATATTGAAATCACTGTGCTGACGTATGCGTAAGAACTTGTGAGCAAAATCCGGATTACTTCAAGAGCAAGAAAAAGAGAGAAAGAAAAGATAGGCATGGAGGAAAGATTGAATTACGATAAATATCTTGGGGCTGCCGAGGGATGAACGATGATGGAATAAACAAGACAATTAAGAAAAGAACAGAAAGAGAACACACGATACTTGAATTGTTCTATGGAAATCTAACCATTTTGGGGAGGAATTAGAGTGAATTGAACCCACTCTTAGTGATTTGTAAACTGTGATTAATTACAATGAACTCTGATGGGTAATTCAAACGGAAAAACACAAATGACGAATGAAAGTCTAAGGAAGAACGTGAGGGTTGAATAAGGAAAGGAGAAAGAAAGAAAGAATAAAGGAAGAAAGAACGAACGAGCGAGGGAACGAAAGGAAGAAAGAAAAAAGATAGAAAGAAAGAAATATAAAACGATAAAAGAAAGAACGAAAGACTGACAGAAAGAATGAACGAAAGAAAGAAAGAAAGAAAAAAAGAACGAAAGGATGAAAGAAAGAAAGAAAAACGGATAAGAAAAAAGAACGAAAGAAAGAAAAAACGAAAAAAGAAAGAAAAACGAAAAAAAAGAAAGAACAAAAGACAGACATAAATAATGAACGAAAGAAAGAAAGAAAGAAAAAAAGAAAGAACGACAGATAGACAGAAATAATGAACGAAAGAAAGAAAGAACGAAAGAATGAAAGAAAGAAAGAAGAAACGAAAAAGAACGAAAGAAAGAAAGAAAAAAACGAAAAATGAAAAAAAACGAAAAAAGAAAGAACAAAAGATAGTAATAAAGAAAGAAAGAAAAAAATGAAGGAACGAAAGAACCAAAGAAAGAAAGAATGAAAGAAAACAGGAATAGATGAACGTGAAAGAAGATTGACAATAAGAAAAAAAGAAGAAAACCTAAAGGAATAAAGACAATATGGTTAGAATTACGTTTAAACTCAACAATTGCACAGCAAGAGACACTTGATCTAATGGATTAAAGGGTTAAAAAAGAAAATGACGAAGATAATTAGAAAAGAAGGAAAGAAAGAAATAAAGAAAGAATTAAAAGATTGGAAGGGAAAGAATAGATATAGGGAAAACAAAAAAATTGAATGAAAAAATACGGAGGAGAAAATAAAAACTGAATGACTGATCAGAGAGAAATAAAGATAAAAGAAACTAGGTCTTTAAAGGATTTAAAATCTCACCACAAGTGACATATGACCTGAGAGATTAAATCATAACTTAAACTATTATTGACTCAAAGAAACAGAAGACGAATTGACAAGTGAGAATAATTTATCATCTTCGTCGTCATCATCATCATCATCATCATCGTCGTCATCATCATCATCATCATCATCATCATCATCATCATCGTCATCATCGTCATCATCAATATCATCATCAATCCGATAACTGTATGATTCTATTCTTCTTCCTCATTTTCATTTCCCACAGCTTGGCGCTTGCCGTTCTCCTCATATGCTGGAGAATAATGTCTAGGTCGCCTGAAGTTTTGAATTCAGTTATCCCCCTCCTAGAACGTTTGACACCCGAGACTATAAGATCCAAGTCCACCTTCCTATTTATTATTTGGGTGCTGAAGAGATGGATTTATTATTCATTTTAATGGATCCATATTGTTGCGGAAATCCCTATTAATGTTAATATTAATGTTAAATCTTATTTAGTCTGGGTGTATATTTTAAAAGCTTATTAATTTATTTAATTTATATATATATATATATATATATATATATATATATATATATATATATATATATGAATGTATGTATGTATATATGTATGTATATATATATATATATAACTAGATATTGATGTTGTTAAAGGAGGTGAATAAAAGCGATTACTTTTTCTAGAAGTGAAATGATGTTCCACCTCACGGTACAAAACACAATTTTGATAACCTGATTAAGGCATAATATTTGCAATGAAAATTCTCCTTTAATAAAAAAAAAAAAAAAAAAAAAACATGAATGGATCCTGCTTTCCGAAACACGATGTATGATAAAAGAGCCTGATTTATTATTTCAAAATCAAATTCAGAATATTGTCTTATTAATCTATTAGACACACTTTTTCATCGGATTTTTTTCTTTCTATTTCGCTTTCATTGACTATTTTCTTTCATTTATTTGTCTATTACTGATTTTACATCTTCCTTGTCATTCTTTCAGTTTTTATTTTTATTATTTTCATTGATTTATTTCGTTTAGTTTGCTTCTTATTTTTATTTACATAATATTTTCTTTCATTCTTTCTGCTTTCTTTATTTTCCTTTCCTCTATCTTTTTCTCATTTCATTTGTTTTTTCTTTCCAGATTTCTTTGTTTTCATTTTTTTTTATATTACATGAATTTTCTCTTTCCTTCATCGTGTTTTTTTCTTTCCTTTTTTGTTTTTAGTCTTTCTTTTTTGTCTTCTTCTTTTCATTCTTTGTTTCTTTGACATTTGCGTTTTCCTTTCATTCTTTCTTTCCTTGTCTTTTTCTTTTAATTCTTTCTTTTTGTTTTCATTTTTCTTTCTTTGTTTTTCCTTTTTTAATTTTTCGTTCTTTTTCTTTTTTTTTTCTTTCTTTCTTTGTCTTTTCCTTTTTTCATTTTTTTTTCATTCTTTTTCGTCTTTTTTCTATTTACATGTTTCTTTCCGTTGGTATGTCTACCTATACTTGCTTTCACCATTTTCTTTTTTCCTTTCTTTCTTTGTCTTTTTCTTTTTTATTCTTTCTTCGTCTTTTTTTCTTTTTAGATGTTATCATTTATTTATTCCTTCCTTCATTCATTCATACATTCAATATATATTTTTATTTGCAATATTTTTGTTCTTTTACACGTTCATCTCTTTCTTTTTCTCATTTCTGTCCTTCTTTCTTTTTTCTTATTTCATATTTTCTTTCTTTTTGCATTCATACAGTTTGACTTTCTTTTTATATATTTCTTTTTTCTTTTACAGTCTTACATCTTTCTTTTTTCTTTCTTTCTTTCTTTCTTTGCTTTTAGATTTTTCTTTTTTTTTTCTTTTTAGATTTTTCCTTCTTTCTTTCTTTCTTTTTTTCTCTCGTGTTTGCTTGCTTTTAGATTTTTTTCTTTCTTTTACATTTTCTTTCTTTCATCGTTTTTCTATTCTTCCTTTCTTTGAAACTCCTGCTGTTCCTCATTCTTCTTTTTCAAAGATATATTTCCATTTATCTTCGTCATACTCCACACTCTGAACTTCTTTCTTTCTTTCTTTTCTTTCTTTCATTCTTTCTTTCTTTTCTTTCTTTCATTCTTTCTTTCATTCTTTCTTTCTTTCATTCTTTCTTTCTTTCTTATCTGCTTTTCATCATCGACTGGACCATGCCCCATCTCCCGGTGTCCTCAATGCCGAGAGACGCCATACAATTTCAAACCCTTTTCTGTAACGTGAAGCAACCAAAGATGATTAAAGAATAATTGATTTAGATTAGCCAAACGCCTCAGAGAAATCAAAAATATTACAAGATTGATTTTCAACAGGAGGCGACACTACGCCATTTTTGTTTCGTTTGGATGAATACTGCTACGATATTTCCCCAAATCGACATGGGGAAACTTCAACCTTTCATACAAGTAAAATAAAAAAAAGGAACGATAGTTTTCAAGATCTGGATAGGGAATTCTCTCCCAAATCCTGTAGTTTTCCTTTTCAAACTTTAGGCAGTAATCATTAAAGATATTTTTGAATTAATGGGATTTTTTATCAGCATTTTCTTATGCCTTTCACTTGAAATCAAGTGGCAGCAAGATTTCGAAATAAATTAACATTGACCTACTCGGTATTTGAGTTGATGAGTAGTTATTAATCTTGCTATGATTGTCTCTTCTTTTGTTATTTTCGGGAGAACAGTCAGGACTTGTAATGATGGATATAACAGTCACATTCCTTTTCAACAATTATTCTCAATTCTCTAACAAGATTTCTTTGACTTCATTACCCTTTCAATCTTTCAATTTTCACTCGAGGATCTCTTGGGAGAGCCATTTTCAGTATTTGACACATCTTCTTTTCGTGGTTGACGACGATTTAACATGATCTGTCGCCCGAGGGTAGCTCATTTCCTTTCAACTTTTCATTCTTTAGAATCGCGTTTAGTTTTTTTCTCATCTATGCCAACGATATATTAAGTCGGCTATGCGTGATACACGCTTAGGCGATCTTTCTATCTATGACTGACGTGGCAGATTTTTTCCGGTCTGTCCTGCTATTTACCCAATGTGGGAGGAGAAAAAGATGGTATCAGTACGTAAGTGAATGTAATGGATTCGACTAGAATTCGAACTCGGCACTCCGATTCCTCAGTCCGAGCTGCTATCCATTATTCCACCATTCATATCTTAACTTGCTGCATTTGTAAACGTATATTATGCTGATATTTTTTTTCTATGAAGCAATTCCAGACATTATTAAATGTTGACTCGTATTTCTTTCATCGGACCTCTTTCTTTATTTTACTTCCTCAGCTGTTACTTTCACCCATTCTGTTTTTTGTTCCTTCTTTTTTCTTCCTTACTCTTCCTTTCTTTGGAGTATTACGCCTGTCTCTCTTTGCTTTAACATTTTTTTATTCTTTTCCAATAATGCTTTCCTTTCTTGGACTGCACATTTTTCTTTTCTCTTTCTTTTTTTTTTTTTTCATTCTTTCTTTCATATTTTCTTTCAGTTTTCTTCTCCGTTTTATATCTTTCTATCTATAACTATAATTAAAGAGTAGGTATCGGATACAACTTTTTGTCCCTTCATTTGAGATTTAAAACAGTTTTTTCTCGGAGTTCATGTAGTTTATATCATTATAAAATGTGCTTATTGGAGAGAAAGCGTTGTGCGTTCAAACCTCACCAAGAGTATATTCTTTAATTTCGTCCCGCGCTGTTTACTGAGGCATGCGATCAAATGTATCTAAAATTAAGATGAAATAGATGAATAATGTTCATATACAATAGGTCAAATTGAAATGATTTGCACAAAAACAAATGGATCACCGCTTTTACCAAATTATGCAAACCTTTGTTCTCGTTATTAGCCAGCTTGTAAAGTTTGTCCATTGGATTATTTGTATATCCATTTTTTTTAATTATTTTTGTTTCATATAACCCTTTACCAACTGATTTAACTTTAACCTCATTTTATACATCTTATATAAATGTTCACCATTCAGCATTTTGGCGTTGTGTAATGGTCGGCAATCTTGCCTCACTATATCAATTACAACTGTGTAGTGATTTCGATTTTCACACGGTGCTCCATAATTTCGGCCTTGTGCCACATCTAAGCTACGCTTAGTTAATCGCTATAAAAATATTAACCCATGCCGAAAAACAGGAGCCCTGTTCTTACATATCTTCATCAGATCGTGACTATATATATATATATATATATATATATATATATATATATATATATATATACTGTCAAGTGCATACAAAAGCTTTCTCAGATAGAAGGACAAATATGGATTCGAGAAAATGAAGCCTGTAGCTCTAGGCGAAGGCCGTCTTTCGTCGGCTCTTGTGGGCTTGCGCTACAGAATGGCAAATAAAGAACAACATCAAATAACATAATATCACATCACTTATGGACATTCAACTGCAGCAACAACTAAAATGAATAGCACATAAACTTGATTAGAAAATAATTGCATAATTAAGATGATGATGTTCCACATTATTCCAAAGAAAAGGTCACGAAGGACCCGCTCATCAATGCCGGGAACATTAGTAATATTTACTAAACTTGAATTGATTTATTTGTTTAAGTGGGTATCGATTCTTATGCGACATTTAATGTCGAAATTTAATTTTCTTGGGAGATTTGAAGTAATAAAAAATCGATATATGTTATTTTGCTTTCGCAGTTTAATACATAGTAGATGATACTCAACATTTGTGAGTATACATGTTTGTGGTGTGGACATAATTACAAGAAGCAATGATATGTGTGTTTTATGTTGTAGTTTTGTCGCAATTATATTTTGAAATACAGTTTGATTTCTTTAAGAATTTGAAGGATCCTATAAGAGTTCTTTCATGTCAGTTGTATTGTTGTCTGGGTGATTTTGTTGACTGCATATCAACCTCATTGGGTTATTTAATGCCGAAATGTAAATAGTTTTTACGTAATTTTATGCTTTCAGAGTAAAAGTATGCTTTTTAGATATATATTTTATAAATCATAAAATATATTGTTATGAATTCTACTCTAAAAATTTAATTTCATATTTTTTTATTGTTGCATTGTCATTTTCTGACAAAAATGTATTGTTGATCATTTTATTATAAAAATGTACTCTTTATTTTTGCTTGGGGGTTAACTATTTGCCCAGAGCTGGGACCCTAACAGGTACTATCACACGAGTCAAGGTGGACCTGAAAACGAGTGCAATTAAGAGGTGATTGCAAAACCTCCAATATCTCGATCTGAGGCCTTGCAGCTGAATGTAGTTTATTACCTTACCCAGGACAATTAAACTTGAGAAATCTATTAGCTTGCGAAATGTTTTAATGGAAAGATTTCATAAATTTCCGCCGAGGGACACACTGACTGCTTGGTCAATGAATACCAAAAGTTTCCTCAAGAGGAAACAACTATTATTACCATTACCATTCAACGGGGATAAAACAGCAAATCTTTGCTGTGTTTGGATATTCTCAAGTTAATATTTGGCATATTTTTCTCTCATCCAAAAAAAAAAAATCAATTTTTTGTACTGCAATGATATAAAAAGCGTTGAACCGACCCTGCATTCAGAATTATTGAATTTTCCATCCGATCTTTGAACTTAAGAACCAATTTTCACTCCAGATGGCCACATCAATCCTATTCTCAGCAATTTCCAGCCATGTGTAATTTCATTTGGAAAACAAATGCTTTTTTAGAGATAGATTGTCAGCAAGTGTTTTGTCTGATTTTAGGTCTTTTTGTAGCAAAGGTCTAACGCACAAAGTTGATATGTTTGCATTATAAACCTTCAAATTATATGCTGTATATTATTCGTACTTAGATGCTATTGTTCTGACATCTAGGGAAAGGACTCCTTCATTCTGTCTACGTTAATAACTATAGGCTTAAATGTTTGATCAGTAATTTATATTTTTGAATTATATACATGTCTGGTGGATGAGGCAAACACTCGGTTCGGGGCTTTTCAAAAAAACTGATGCTGGATGAGCAACCCTAATATACATAGCTGGCGTAAAGCGGTGAAAAACTTATCAGAGGAAAACATAAAAAAGGGCGGACTTAAGAGAAGTGTGTGTTTTTATTATAGAACTGGAAAGGATCAGTATAAAAATCACAATATTCTATGGAATATGTGGGAATTAAAAATATGCTGCCTAAATATAAAATTACAATATATATATATATATATATATATATATATATATATATATATATATATATATATATATATATATATATGTATACAGGTTGTTAAAAAGCAACTTCCAATTTTATGTATAAGTAGCCAGACAGGAGTACAAACTTAAAACCCTATGATTTTTTCCTTTGGGTTTAGTTAAAGGAACGAGTCTACTATATCAAGCCAGGACTTTGGAAAGACTTGAAGGGCGAATACAATAGGTTATGTCCTCCAAATCAGAAGAGTTCCTGGTGAAAAAAATGCTGGTAGCGATATCCGGTGCCCATGTCGATTTTTAAAAAACTAAAATATTCCTCGCGAATCCATTTCTTGTAAAAAAAAAATAATAAAATTAATAAATAAATTACAAGTATTTTAAACTGGGGAGTTACTTTTCAATCATTCTATACACACAGAACCCACACACACACACACGCACGCACACACACACACACACACATATATATATATATATATATATATATATATGCATTTTCTAAGAAGTGTTTTTGGTTATCGGAATTTTATTTAATCTATACCAACCCTGTACATATATGTACCTATACATATATATATATATATATGAAGAAAAATATATACGGAAAAAACAAACAAAAATCCTTATATACAATTATGCTGTTTTAATGTTAATATAATGTCAAAGTCGGACGTTTCGGTCTAATAAACCATCTTCAGGACATATTCATGAATTATAACATTATCAAAACAACATGACAAAGACGATGTACATAAAAACAAGACTTATCCAAACAGATAACTGAAAGTTTTATAAGATAATATGTCCTGAAGATGGTTTATTAGACCGAAACGTCCGACGTTGACATATTAACATTAAAACAGCATAATTGTATATAAGGATTTTTGTTTGTTTTTTTTCCGTATATATTTTTCTTCATACTGTCGGATCTATATCCACATATTTGCTTATAAATATATATATATATATATATATATATATATATATATATATATATATATATATATATATATATATATAAAACATTAGGCAGCATATAATTTATATACAAAGAAATGATCACGCATAGAGTCTTCTAGCGATGGATGTCGGCAATAATAGCATTAATATTCCTGATTGATTCTATGCGTGATTATTTCTTTGTACACACACGCACACACACACACACACACATATATATATATATATATTACGACATTTTTATGTTTATACATTCTTTTCATAGATAAAATATTTAAGTAAATGGTTTTTTATAAAATTCTATAAAAAGAATGTATAAACATAAAATGTCTTAAAATTATTGTCGGACTTTGTCAATTCACATAATATATATATATATATATATATATATATATATATATATATATATATATATATATATATATTCATCCAAAATAGTGAATAGTGAAATCTGAGTTTTATGCCCATAAATTATTTTATATCAAGTCGGTTACTTTCTTATTTTTATAAATTTTTAAAGTTAATTTAATTTTTTTCCTCAATAAGATTCTTTGAGGAGCTCTTGTTGGTAAGTTTTTGATTGTTCCTTAATTGTCTCTAAAGAAATGTGTATTTGGGATATTGATTGATAGAGAATTAACTAACATAAAACAAGCAGTTATCAACAATAATTTCCAAAACGTTTTTTTATTCATGCAGAAATAAGATTGGCGTTAACAAAATTTAGAAAAAATAATATAATCAACTAAACTGATATATACAAAAATAATGAGCATTCCGGGTAAGACGATAAACTAAGTCCAACAGCAAGCCCTCTGGTCAGGAGGTTTTGAGGGGCGTGACAATACCTCTTAATTGTTCCTGGGTCCCCTCTGACCCGAGGTGGTAGTACCTATTATGGTCCCAACTAGAGGTAAAAAGTTGAACCCAAAACTGGGGGTAAAACACCATGAAAGTGTAAAAAATAGGTTTAAATACCAGGATTAAATGTTTTGAATGAAAAAATTATTACCAGCAATACATTTTTAAAGAAAATAAATATAGGAATATATTTTTGAAGAAAAATATTAACAGCAATACATCTTTTGAAAAAATATTACCAGCAATGAAAATTTTGTCGGCATTAAATAACACATTGAGGTTGATATGCCGTAAAACACACCAAACCAAACCAATCTCTCTCTCTCTCTCTCTCTCTCTCTCTCTCTCTCTCTCTCTATCTATCTATCTATCTATCTATTTAAAAAATATTACTAGTAATAAAAATCTTGTCGGCATTAAATAAGCCATTGAGTTTGATATGCCGGTAAAACAAACCAATACAAAAATAATGACACCATTAAATTGTTTTATTGTAATTTGGCATTAAGGTCCCCTTGCTTTACAATCGAAATGGCTAGATGTAACCATAAGTTCTTTAGTGAAATTTTTTTTTTTTTTGCACTTTTTGCTTGTGAAACTCTCTTCCGGTTGCATTCTTTCTAGCCAACTTTGATCTTCAAAAACTCAAATGCATTATTCATCTTCTTTTCTTTTCTCATTCCATAATAATGTTTTTCTTTTTCTTATTCGTTGACATTACGTAACGACGTGTATCGTAATGGTTTTATTGCCTTATATGAGGTGAAATGATTAATAAAATGTTTTTATAACCATAGGTATTTTCATTTATAATACACACAATAAAATCGGGCATAACTTTTGTTTCAATGGGAAGTACTACATATCAAATCTCCATTTGTGATGTCTCTTCACATTAGCCCAAAGTATTTTTTGTAACTGATCTATCTAATAGATACCACTAGAAATGGCCTTTCGGTAATTTGGGTTTGGGAATGGCTAGCCAATTGAAATCATGTGCTCTTCATTTATTTGCTCAAATTGCCGCCACATCTCAAATTCAATTCCGCGATTGATCTAAGAAATGTAAGATTGACTCAAAAGACTCTTGTCCTATCGACAAGAATTTAGTTCTCTCAGTATTAACCAATTTCTTCTCATGTTCTTTTATTATGTGTTCATATATTTCATCGAAAGACAAGTACACTAAATTTCTTAGGTAGACCATTAAAGAGAATTTCATTAAATGTCTACACGCCTATCTGCAGCCATGAATATGTACCTGTGATTTCATTGTAAAGAACAAATGCTTTGCTTTATTTAAAATGTTTAATCCTAGAAGTCAAAAACTCCTACAGAAGTTAGCGAAAGAAAGAGAGAAAAATGATTAAACAAGAAGAAAGAATATATAGTTGTTAGATAAAGGATGAGAAGAAAGTACGGATTACCAAGTGGAGATGCCAAAATCAACTACGACTTTTAAATATCTGGGAAGTGTTTTAACAGAGGACGGAAATTGTGACCCTGAAATCCGAGGTCGTATTGGGATAGTCAAAGAAGAATTCCAAAAGCTAAGCAGAGTATTAAGAAATAGGAAAATTTCGTTAAAAAAAATAGTAGTAAACAGCTATGTATGTCTTGTATGGCAGTAAGATGGAGACTTGAATAAACAGAAATGTGGATTTACAGAAGGATAGTGAGGATATCGTGGACAGAATATGTGAGTAACATCGAAGTTTTGGATAAAATGGAAACGAAAAGGAAACTAACATTTAAGATCAAGAGGAGGCATTTGAGGCTTCTGGGAAATATAATGAGGAAAGAGAGATTAGCAAATCTGGTACTCACAGGACATATTGAGATTAAGAGGGACAGATGACAACAGCACAAACATGCATAATGATCTTGAGGATATGGATGACTGAACAGAGTTTATGAGAAATAACAGAAAAACAACATTTATGAAAGCTACAAAAGACAGGATGCCATGGAGAGCCATGACCGCCTACGTCCTGAGGGGACGAGGCACATGAAGAAGAAGACTATGTTGAGGATGAAAGTTTTCGTTTGACATGTGAATTTCACGTAGGAAATTCTTCCCAAATTGTAGTTAATTCTCCAGTTCAAACAGAGGTAAATAGATAGAGAGACGATTTTCTAATAATACCTCACATTACAGTATTAAAACGACTGAAACAAACAAAAGTGATTCAATAAAAAAACGCATGAGAAGAAAAAGTATAATAATTTCTATATACGAAATACAACATTAATAAAAATGTATGTAAAAAAAATTAGCTACGAAATATTTCAGACAGACTTGAACGAAATCGAGGTTATCTAGCAATCCTATCATCGACGCCATCTTTTTAAAGTAATATGTCGTTGTGGTCGATACCCACGTAGAGTGTCGAGGTTAAGCTATCTATATTATCCATTCTTTGTATACTTAAATTACACTACCGTATATACTCGTATACCAGTCGACATTTGAAGACCTAATTTTGAAACTAATTTTAAGTGGATCACATCATACAAGACATATACAATTAGTGTATATACTGCTAGGCCTGGCTATGCCACTGACCAAACTATATCGCCAATTATCCTCAAAATAAAGTCTCCAAAGTTTGCATGATACGCTAGTATATACGGCAAATCTTTTTAATGTTTTTTCTGAAAAAGGATTCATAAATCCCATGAATATTCGCCAACACATGACAGGTCAATAAAAAATCAATGTGCTCTTAATCATTGATTTTATTGATTGAGTTTGATATAAAATCAACATTCACTATTTTATGACTATAAATGGTGAAGGTAATATGACATAAGGAACATTTGATATAAATTCAAATGATATTCATGAGAGCTTGCTTTTAACATAGTATTTTCATGAAAGAGACTTCTCAAGTTGACAACATTTTATTACTCTATATATTGGGAATGATGATGGCTTTCGTGTTATCCTTCTCTTTTCTATGTATAAGGTGTTCTGTGGCCCAAAGAAGGTTTTTTTTATCGTATTTTCCAATGTTCAAATAAACTATCAAACGTAAGAATAAAAACATTTGTAAAACTATCAGAAGTCCCTTTTTTTTAAATTCCTTGAGCAAACAAGAAAAATAGATAAAAATATTATAGAGATTTGGTCGGTTGAATTAAAAAAAAAACTGTCTCTCTCTTTCTTTCTCTTGACATACATACAGACAAAAGCACACATGCATATATATATATATATATATATATATATATATATATATATATATATATATATATATATATATACACTACTATACTACAGTTCAAACGTTTGGGGGACCTATGGTATTTTTAAAATTGGCCCCAAATGTAGTATTTCTGCATTTTAACTAAGAGAATATTATTAAACTTGTTAGGAAAGTGTGAGTTAGAAAAAGTGTGACTTTTTTTATGTGAATGTGATTTTTTTATTAAAAATGTTATTATGACGAAAAATTATGGTTAATTTTTACTCTCGTCAAAATAACCTGATTTAACCTTTATTACTGCAGCACAAATTTTTGGTATTCCTTGCAAAAGTTTCTCAAATTATAAATCAAAATTTGATAACTGATTTCATTCTCTTTACAATGAATGTAAGACATCTTTTTTCATTTATTTTTTTCACTCTTCTGTCAAGTTCATTCTATGCAGATCGCTGGGTTTTACACACTTTTGAACTGTAGTATATATATATATATATATATATATATATATATATATATATATATATATATATATATATATATATATATTCTTAAAAATCAAAAGGTTAGTAGAATCCGCTAGCAAGGTTTAAACATGACCGTAGCCTCAGTCGATATTTTATCAAATGACCACCATTGTCTTTAAAAATAAACAAATGCAGAACCTTGGGTGTAATAATAATAATAATAATAATATATATATATTTATATATATATATATATATATATATATATATACACCTATAAATGACTTAAAAACTGTTCATGTAGCGTAGCTTTTTTATAGAACTATATGGATAATTTTATTCTTGCCTACATTCTACGATTTCTCAGTTTTACGTAAGTATCAAATTTAAGCAGCTAAACCTAGAGGAAGGGAAAATCACTAAATATATATGTGCGTGTATTAAATGTATTTAACTGTTAAATAGAGCCATCGTCATAATACGTTAAGCGGCTTTTCATATATTGTAAGCAGCTTGAAATGACGTCATCAACCCATTTTAAAAAAAGGATTTAAAATTATAACTCTTTAAATCACAACTATATACTGGAAAAAAAAAACAGATGCATTATGTGTTCTTCAATTTTACATTCCTGAAGTGGAGATCCGATCTATATACAAGGTAACCAAAAAAGTTCTGTCCGTTTTTTGATTAGTCATTGAATGAAGTTGAAATATATACGCAATGCGTGTAGCAATTGTTTTCAAATTCGGACCGCCGGAAGTAGGAACATCAGACGTTATAAAAAAACACGCGCACCGTGCCCGGCCATCAGTTATAAGCCGGACAGCTGTGAGAAGGATGGAAGTGTCTAGATATCTCGTTCGGGGCTGTTTCCTTTACGACTTCAAAGTGTGCTTATTTGCAGCTGCATCAAGTCGCCGCATATGTCAAGCGTTTGGGGATAGTGCTATGGATTAAATTACTGCAAAGCGTTGGTTTCGAAAATTCAAATCAGGAGATTTGTCTCTCCATGATGAGCCTCGCAGTGGACGACCACAGGTCTTGAATGACGGAGTCCTGAAGGCGGCCATTAAAGAGGTCAGTAGTCTAACGTGTGGTGACCTTGCAAGACAGTTCAACGTTTCCGATGAAACAGTTAGACTTCACCTGCACCACTTAGGTAAGACGTACAAACTGAGCAAGTGGGTTCCGCAAACGCTGTTGGAGGTTCACAAGGGACAACGAGTGGCAGCCTGCGTATCGCTGCTTTCTCGCCACCGTACCGCATCCTTATTCAATCGAGTGCTTACCAGTGATGAAAAGTGGGTTCTGTACGAAACTCCCAAGCGTTCCAGACATTGGTTGTCTCCTCAGGATGCTGTCCCTCACAGCGCAAGACCGCCTATATAACCAAGCAAGGTTATGCTTTGTGTCTGGTGGACAGGTCGTCAAGTGGTTCATTATGAACGGCTACCAACGGGCCAAACGGTCACTGGAGACCTATACTCGCAGCAATTGAAACGTGTGCAACAGGCATTGCGCCAGAAGGAGGCAGCAGTGGTGAATCGCAAAGGTATGCTTTTCCTCGGTGACAACGCCAAGCTGCATGTCGCGCGAGTGGCCAGGGATACCATACAGCAACTTGAGTGGGAGACTTTGTGCCATCCACCTTATTCACCTGACCTTGGGCCATCCGATTATCACCTCTTCCACTCCCTGGATAATTATCTTCGTCGGAAATCCTTCACCAATGAAGCAGACTCACGCAAAGTCCTCACGGACTTATTGGCGTCAAAACGCCACGAGTTCTACCGCAAGGGCATTGAACAGTTGGAGACCTGTTGGCAGAAGATGCTGGATGACGATGGCGATTACTTCGAAGACTAAATATAAGTTACACATGCTGTAAAGCGTTTTCTTTTTTTCCTTTAAAAACGGACAGAACTTTTTTGGTAAAATCTTGTATATAAAAAAGAGGATGTCTATGTCTCTGTCTGTTTGTGTGATATCTTTTCAGTTAAGATCCATCCAAACGATTTCGATCAAACTTAGCATACACATTGTACAATGAAGAAACATGTTCTTAGCGTAAAAAATCGATATTTTTTAAGAAAACAATAATAGATGAAGCCGATCAAAAATCGATGAATTCAATTTTTTTCCTTCTGATTTCCTTCAAATTCGCTATGTAGGTTACTTATATCACGACAAGCACAACGATATCTCATTTTTATTTCTACGCCACAGCGTTTAGCGAAAAAAGCGAAAATCGAAAAATCAATTTCAAAAGAAATTTTAAACATTAACTTCCTCAATTTTCAAACAATTTAATACGACCTTCACTCAATTGAAGCCAACAATAAGTTGATTGTTTAACAGTCATTTAACTTCATAAGTTAGTCCACACATATAGTGAAGACCCGCGTAAATATCTAAAAATGCCGATTTTTACTGGTTTCTTATTTTTTGTTGATGTTTCAACCAATTTTCATCAAACTTAACAATTGCCTTATAAATGTACCTTCTTTTATATCCCTGGTAGCTCCAAAATAATTGCGGTCTGAAGTGCGTCTTCATGTAGAATACCAAAGTATACATACACTAAATATGCAATAATAAATATTTATTATTGAATATGTAGTGTATAAAATTTTTGATTTCTAGGTAGGTGTTAATACATGAAGTTACCTGTGTATATCGGCACATGGGTACCTGTATGAGTGATTGAACTTGTAAAGGAACGTGTGATATTTACATGGGTGTGTATACAGTACATGACAGAGCAAGATCTTTAATATTAACTTCAAATATTAACCCATATTAGCTTAACTAAAATTTAAGTAAAAGAGATTACCTATCTAGAAACAGTCACGAGTTAAATTCATGAACAAAATTCAAACGGATAGAGATGTCAACTTAATAATCAATAATAAAACTTTTTAAAGAGATTAATAAAAAAGGTTACTAGAAGTAAACTTATATTTTAAAATTTTATTCTTTTTTATTCTTTTATACTTTCTATGAATATTTTTCTAATCGACTATTTCATAGAAAATCCCCAAAATTTTAATAAAATTTAAATCACTAACAAACATCAAATTAAATCATTTGTAGACAGTCTAGAGACATTCAAATTTATATCAAACATTATAATCTTTATGAACCCCCAGAATAACACTTTCAAAGTAAAACAAAATAACAGCGTCTGTTTCTAGCCATTTTTTTTACAAAGAAAATTACTGACATCTTCTCTCTTAACTTCCTTCTCTCTTTTTCTCTCTTCTGGGTTTTTTCTTCTCTACCCCTTCGATATCAATATATAACTTCCGTTAAGTTAACCGTTTAAATGTGTCAATGTCTGCTAACTCACTCATGTCTTCTCTCCCCCCCCCTCACTTCCTCACTTCGTTAATTTACATATGTTTAATACGGCCCGTCAAAAATATGTAAATTTTTTTTTCATTTTTTGTTTGAAATAGTCTGATGATCCGCAGTCCTTTTAAAAGGTCTGTGGTGAAATAATTATTACATGGAACCTTAAATTGGTCTGTTTTATTTAATATATATATATATATATATATATATATATATATATATATATATATATATATATATATATATATATTAATCATAGTGGAAATATCATGATTCTAAAAATGTAAACAATATAATAATATAATAAATCCATAACACACATGGTAAACAACAATTTACAACGTTAGCACTTTATATTAGCATATTAGTATATTACATGTATATACATACTATACACAAATAGGTTTATACCTATCTGTTTATAAATGACAGGTTTATATATATATATATATATATATCCATCCATATATATATATATATATATATATATATATATATATATATATTAACTGATTGAAAATATGTTTTTTCGCTACACAGTAACAAACGTTGAAAAATACACACCTACCCTCTCTAAACTTAACCTTTTTTTCGAAGGTAACTCATAATTGATACAACAATAGTTAATAAAAATGAACACGCTACCGCCCCTGTCTGAATGATTGGATTTCTCTGTAGCCTTGGAAAAAGTAAATTATGAATTTATAAGTGCATTTAAAACTCAGTAAATTTAAAAATAAGTTATTCCAGTATTCGCTTTAAGATGAAACGGAAATAATGCTTTTAATTTAATTATATAATTAAATTTAAATTTTTTAACTTCCATTTTTGAAACATGGTTTTAATCCCAGAAATACTTTGAAAAAAATTATTACCAGAAATACATTTTTGAAGAAAAAAATATTACCATCAATATGTTTTTGAAAAAAACTATTACCAGCAACACGTTTTTGAAAAAATATTACCAGCAATTGAGGAAAAAAAATCGAAAACATATTACCAGCAATACGTTTTTGAAAAAATAATAATACCAACTATATGTTTCTGGAAAAATAATATTATCAGCTATACATTTTTGAGAAAAAAATATTAACAGAAATAGATTTTTAACAAAACAAAAATATTACAAGAAAAAAAAAGTTGCCGGCATTAAATGACCCAATGAGGTTGATATACCGTAAAACAAAACAAACAAATAATCAACCATGCAGAAAATTAAATACGAAATCGGTACATTAAATTAGGTCATCACAAACTTTAAATTCAGCTGTCTTAACGCTAAGGTTATATATCTTTCCCACCAGCCTAAAATGAACTTAAACTTACCTCTCACTTTTCCCATCCCCTAAATAAGATATTAGTATTTCCTGAATTTAAACTGGAGCAAATTATTAGTTATATGTGAGTTGAAGGTCTGAAAGATTGAAAGCTATTTTTATTGCTTTCATAAAATCAAAATTATTACCTATGAGATTTTAAGTGTTTGATATTTATCAATTAATAATTTTGCTCTATCTCTTGACATAGAGCTCTCGCTGCTATTGCAGACGCTTCCTCGGGTGCATTTTTATTTGTTCAGTACCCACAGAGCCCAACTGTGGTTTTATCCTGCAACTATGCTGAGCAGACCTTACTTAAAGATTATGGCAGAGAGCTTGTTTTCTAGTGAAATCAACAATCTGAACAAGGCCAATGACTTGTGACGTCGTGCTATTACGATCATCGACGGCTCTCAAGGGTTCCCTGAACCTAATTTCAATTACAAGGCTTGAATCAAACCGTGTTATGTTTTTTAGACACTTTCCAAATGTGCTGCACGATGGAATCGCTTCCTCGACACGGGTAATATCAGGAAGTCTCCTTTCGGACAAATAATTGATTCCACAAATATATATATATATATATATATATATATATATATATATATATATACAGACTGTTTCATGCTCCAATGCAATGGCCTGACGATTACGTTGAAGTATGAAACAGATTTTCACCGCTTGGTTTCGACCTCAGGTCCCACTTTTTTGTAATTGCATACGGCCTATCTATCTATCTATCTATCTATCTATCTATCTATCTGTGTGTGTGTATATGTGTGTGTGTATGTATGCATATATATATATATATATATATATATATATATATATATATATAGATAGATAGATATTGTTGTGGATTCCGAGAGGAAATCCGGTCTCAAATGAATGACAAACGCAGGAATGAAATATAGCAAATAAATGTATTGACGTAATACTACAATTGGTAATACGGTTAGTAGATCCAGAAATGCGGTTAGTAGCAGTAATAATATATATACAGTCTGGGAAATTCAGTATCGAACTATGTCTTCATTCTGAGTCTACGTGCTCGCAACTGTGACTCCTACAGAGCGGTTACCTCACACTCTCACTCTTTCACTGTCTCACTGTCACTCCCGGGTATTCACCGGCAGCAGTACAGGTACACACCGGGTGAGTCCACTTGTATAAAAAGAGGTGAACCCCTTAACACCCACTTCCTTAGATCCCTTTTTTGGGGAGTTAGTATTTTTTCTCTTATGGTCGATAACCAGAGGTTCGGTAAATTTTCTCTTCCTGTTTTCAATGATCTCTTGGGTACAATAGGTGTTTTTGTTCTTGTTTGATAATATTTTGTCAAACACAGACTGTATTTTTACCTTCGTCCTCTGCATAAATTCATCCTTTTCCGATTCTCTTCTTATCTCTCACAAAGCCACAGGTAGTTCCTTTATTGCCTTGTATAACTCTTTACTGTTTTCATCTATGGTAGCAAATGGCACGTTTCGCTTCTTTTTACATACTGGTTTGACGTCTTTTAATTCAATTCTGGCCTTAAATTTGTTGCATCGTCCCAACCCGCTCAGGAAATTGTTTATATAATTTTTCATTTAATTTTATAGCATCTGATGATTCAACCTCTAACGTTTTGCAAAAAGAGTTGATAGGTAGGTCCCAAACGTTGAACTTTTACATCCAGTCGATACCTACTAGATTTTCAGTATCTTTCATGACGTATATCTTAAGTTTTTTGTTTTGTCCTGAAATTTAACATTCACGATTATTTCTCCCTCGAATTTTATTCGCTTGCCTGTAACCGATTTGGCAATTTTTTGTGTATGTAACATGGTAGGTCTGTTGAGTTTTCTCCATGTCTGTAGGTTGATTATCGTGAGGTCGGAACCCGAATCCAGTTGTAATTTAATCTTTTTATTTCAAATTTCCAGTTCCACATATTTCCTTATGTTGGTGTTGTCTTCGTTATGCATCCTAGTAGCTCTTATTCTACTAGTATCTTTTCTATTCCTACATTGGGATGCCTTGTGGCCCTTTTTTCCCACTCAAGACAGTTTTTATATCTAAACCGACAATCCTTGTTCCAATGTAGTCCTCCACATCGATAACATGCTGATGGGGGGGGGCTTATATTTGCTTCGATTTTCGTCACAATTTGTCCTGTATGTTGTACTTTTTCTCTCATTATAAATTTTTTGTTTTCTTTCCGGGGAGGGTGAAGAACGTAAACTTTTGTTTAACTTACGTATATGAGATACAGCAGACTCCTCAATGTCCTTCGAGTCTTTCTTTAAACTTAGGCATCTCTCTCTCTCTCTCTTCCGATAATTGCTGTAGTGTTAGTACCGGTTCATTTTGTAATTTTGAAAACATTCTTTTGGGCATTTCGCTATCTTTTGTTGAAGCTAACCATTGAACAAA